>JAOVVI020001378.1:9512-24659 GCA_028571085.2 Nepenthes alata
GTGCGTTTTGAAGTAGGAAAAAACAGATGAATGGTCAAACAATCTTAGTCAATAAAGTAGAAAATCATACTCTGATTGATAAGATTAATCAGCAATCAATATGCATTGACTAAGATTCCTTCGGGAAAGATCATTCAAACAACATTAAAATTGCATCACTCGGATTTTCATTCTAACATACTTGTAGTTTGTCTTCAACCTCAGAGTATGGGAGGTTGGTGTTGGGTACAATCCAATATGAGATCAGCTTAACCCGTTGCTGTAAGAGGCCCACAAACCGTCAACACATAGAGGGATATGAATTAACTAGTTGTTAGACTTAAAACGGAAGAAAATCTAACCGAACTATTAGATATTCAAATGATTGGACTGCTGGTAATATATAATACTAAGATACCGAATGATCTCTCGGTTGATAAATCCAAATGGTTAATCTTGACAACTGGTTACATGAACTGAGGGATGAACGGTTGGATCAAATGAACAATTAATGTGCCTAACCAGACACTAGATTCAGAGCTTATGTAACGTTGGATCATTCAGTTCCTAATCAACATAGCTTTTCAATTAATGTGCTATTATATCTCTTCAAGAAGGATATGCTGATTGATAGTAATGTTATAAATATGTCTATTTCTTATAAATAGAGAGACCAAATCCAAATATTTATGAAAATTACAAGTATAAAGCTCTAGTCTTCTATACACTTACGAATCCCGAAAATCTTGGAGCTAGGTCCTCCATTTCACACACTTTCTCTAATCCTTAGCTTCTCATAATCTTTTATTTTTTTAGAAAGATTTCTGACTTGAGCGTCGAAGGATATTTCGAGGAACGAGTCCTGTATCCTTTGACTTCTTGTTAATTACTGTGGTGTGTAGGATTTGGATTAAAATGTTCGAAGGACTAACCCAATTTCACTCGGACGATTATCCAGATCCGAGGTCCGCATCAATATTGAAGGTTATGTTGATTAGTACTTACATAAATTTGGGTTAGTTAAGACTTTTTAAATCTCTCAACTTGTTTCAATCTAATGATTTTAAGTCAAGCTTGTAGTATCTTAGCTCTTTTGGCAGCCTAGTTCCCTAAAAAATGGAAGAGGAAAAAAAAGGGAAAAGGTAGGTCTCCAAGCTTTGCTTTGTGGGCAACTTCTTGCAATCTTGGCATGAGGGGGTCAAAACAATCTTTCTTATGGCATGCGTAGTTTTGTGTTCTCATAGCTAGCCTTTGCAGCTGTAATATCGCTTTTGTTATCCTCTCAACTTGTTTATCATGTTGGGTTTTCCGCTTCAAAATGTTTTTATCTTAATTTTGTGAAAGCTATGTCTCATTGGATAGTCCTTTCTTCATTGTCTTGCTGATTATCTTGTTAATTCGCTTGAAAATTTTGCATTGGGTGCTACTGTTGTGTTCCTTCTATATCATTATTGTTATTAATTTTTTTCATATTGAATCAAATGAATCACTATTGCACTGTTGCTTTATTCTGTAGTCCAGGACTCAGTTCTTATGCATTACTCCTTGCCAAAACAAAAGCAAGAGTTGTCATTTTCTTTTAGGTTATTTCTGGATAACTTGTCTGTTTTTTTAAGGAGATCTTGAATCCAGAGATGATTAAATTCTAGAATTCAAAAATCTCTATATGTCAAATTGTCTCATTTGGATGATATTAATGACCTTTATAATGTAATATGACCATGTAAGAAAAAAGGAGATACACTTGCATTGTAAGGATTACCACCGTATCTGAGCCTCTGCCTACCTCAGGTCATAATCGTTGTATTTCTATCACAAATGCCACTTTTGTTCTCACTAGACCTTCAAATTCTCTCTAAGTTGCAACGCAATCACTGTCTGCAATAATCTGCCGTCTTGCTGAACATCACAATTCTGCTTGCCATCGCAGCCCTCTTGAGGATGGAGAATCTCCTGAAATTCTGCAGTGAATGTTGCTGTCTGCTTAAACCTTTCTAACCACGATTAACCTTAATCTTCTTGCAAATTGTGAAGAGTCATTACGGAAAGATTAGGGTGGACAACCATTGTATGGGTATGGTGGCAGATGCAACCTCAGGTAATATGGAGTGAGACTAAGAACAGTTAAAGAATCATTTGCTTTCTTAACCCCATTTTGCTTTCCAATTGTGGAATAGTGAGATAATGCCCAAGGGTGCTAAAAATACTGTTGGCCCCAAAGGATGAAACAAAACCCTTAAAACTGAACAAAAAACTAGGAGATAATGCCTAGGGGTGTTAAAAATACCGTTGACCCCATAGGATGAACCAAAACTGTCAAAATCGAACCAAAAACAAGGATAAGCAAACCATTCAGTTTGATTTCAGCCGAAATGGAAAATTTTCAAGTTTTAGTTCGATTTTGGGTTATTGGTTTTCAAATTTGCGGTTACCCAACACTATTATATTGTATATATCCAAAAAGTTAAAAAAAAAAGTAAAAGATTTTCAGCCTAGTGTAAATGTCTTATTCTTTATAGATATACTTTTACTTGACAGATGAGCATAATCTTATTTTTATGATAATTAATTGAGTGGATGAGGATTTACAGGTGATTTGTACAAAACTTATGTTGTTGATAATTAGTTGTTTAATTTTTGTTGAAAGCTGTAATTTATATATTAATATATTATATGAGTGATTTAAAGTTATGGATTTTATATGTCATATATATATTTTAACAATTTTACTGGAGATGTTATAATGTTTAAAAATCAGCTAAACAATTTGGTTTGTTTGTGGTTCTAGAATTTGCCAAACTAGTTTGACCGGTTCGAGTCAAAAAAGAATTTTCCAGTTTTGTTACCTGAACTCTAAACCCCCCTTCCTCAATTTCCAGTGGATATCCGAGGAAACTAACACATTCAAATTTTGTTCTCCAGATATGGTAACTTAAATATTTTTCTTTTACTTTCGTTGTTTACTTAAGCCTTTCTTCAGATTCCACTTTCAATGTGCACTTTAGCTTTCTTGGGAATGGGAATTGAACTTGGGAATATTACATGATTAGTTGTGGTGTTGAAGCGGGTGCCTGATCCATTTGCAGGTTTGTTCATGGTAGCATTTATGAAATGCTGTTTGGTGGTATTAAATTGCTGACATTTGCTATTAAGGTTGTCTTCTTCTTGTTGTGAGAACAATGTTGAGCTTCCTTCTGTCTTATTTGTTTCACTGGGATTCATGTGCATGATTTTGTTTTTAATCACTGTCAAACGCAGGAGTGTCCATAGTTTGTATTCTATTTTCCTATCACCTAACACTAATTAGACATTCACTGGCTTCTTAACATTTGTTTAGTGGCCGGATAAATTTAGTATTACCAGGAGGTGCTAGAATCTAGCATCTTTTTTCCTTCTCTTGTTCTGTTCTTTAATATGGAGAGAGATTACCTTCGGTGCAATGGTCATGAGTTCAAACCTATGAAACAGCATCTACAATATAGAGTAATGCGGCAAGCATCTGACTCCCCATATACATGATATTGTGGCCTTTTGCATGGGTCACTCTTATTCTATTCGACCATAATCTGGTGATACCCTACTTTCTTAACCTTTATTTTTCTTTGTTTGTATACTCCTTTTTCCCGACGTTTTGAATATTATTATTTGAGCCCTAGCCTGCTCGTGTACAGTCTACTTACTAGTTATAATGCTGAAATTACTATATTTGGTAGCATAGATGAAAATATTGGGCGAGCATCTATCACCGGGTATAGTTATCAACCATATTGGGAGGCACTTATCGGCATCAGACATTTGTCGATATGGAAACTATTACGATTTTGTCATGTAATGCGGAAATAGCGGTATTGGGTGCCTCATACTGATATTTGATTCCACGTTTGGTATTATTATCGTTCATTAAAATAACTTTCACATTTTCTCTTTCTGGAGAATAATATAAGGGATTGTCTACTTTGTGAGATAATGTGGCATTATGAAGTAGTAACTTGCCTTATCAGTGTGATATGGTGCATCTGTACAAAGAAGACCTTCATTGGACAATACCTTAAAATGTTACCCTGAAAGCGTATATGTTGCTCAAAACAGCTGGTTTTGAGTCAGATTCACTACTTGAAAGTCAAAGCCTTTGCTTCAGTTGGATTATTTTCCATGTTGGCCAACTGCCGACTTGAACACAACTTATTGCATCCGGTGGCAGCCATAGTTTTAGCTCGTGGTTTTGTGGTTTCACGGGCATATTGTAATGGTCTTAGTGACACAACTATAGATGGTTACTGGACTTTGAATGGGACCCTAGGGCGTAAAAATGGGGAACTTGAGTAATAGATGATAACTTTAAGACATGTAAGGAACATTAGCAATATTAAGTTTGATAATTTGAATTATCTGTTACCATGAATTGTTATTTTCCAGTATTTTTAATTGAATTATAAATTATGGGACTTAGAACTTTAGTTTTATCTTAACCTATTGTGTATGAATATGTCATATGTTATTATAAACAATAAAACTCATGTGTCCTATGAGTAAATAATGAAACATAAACTTGAGGATTTTAAAAAAATCTATAATTAATTATTTATTCATGATAAAGTAAGAATTTCAATCCAAAAAAAAAAAAAATGGCCAAGTGGTTTCTGATAGTAAAAGAAAATCAGATAGCTACCTGGGGGAGAGAGGGAGCAAAAGGGTGGTTAGTGGTTGGTGATAATTGATCAAAGGAATTAGGCATAGGAGAACATTGGAGATGATGATCCCCCCCGGAGGGGGGGGGGGGTTGGTCACACTGCTTCGCACAATGGGAAGTAGGCCCATTTTTGCGCAAATCTGTCTATTGGATCCAAATTCAATGGATGGTGTTCTAACCTTAAAAAAAAAAAAAGTAGTTCAGGGACATCCATCCAACCAACATTCTATGATCGGTGTTTAACTTGAAGTGGGCTATCATGTCTGTCCATTGCATCCAAATCCAACAATTGATGTTTTACCTTAAGGGGTTGCTAATCATGTCTGTCCATTAGATCTAATTAAAATTGGGCTGCCCGACTAGTCTAGTCCGATGACCCAAATTTTTATTAGGTTTTGTCAAGGTATAAAAGTTACGGGTAGGCATGATAACAAAATTAGGCTTAATTAATTTTTTAGACCATGCATGATTACATGTGTAAGTGTCTGACTCGACTCGATTTATAATTATTTTTGTAATTATATATTTTTTATTTTAAATAAATACTAAATTTAAAAATTATTTTAATAAATTAAATTTTTGTATAATTAATAATTTTTATATAAATTTTTTTTATTAAAATATACACTTATATAATATTTTATCCTTAATATTATAATCTTTGAAATATTGTATATTTTTGTGTATTTTTTATGCAAATATAAAATTTTAACTAAACATAATAAAAATAAGAAAATATCCATTGATCAGCCTGATTCGGCTCATGAACAAGCATAGTTAAGGCTTTTGGCTAAGGTGACCGGGCCTTATTCGGTCTGACCCGATTTATCGGTCATAAATTTTCAACTAAACTTGGCCTGCATTTGCCCTGGACTTGGTTTTGATCAAGTGTTGTCCATCTATCCAACATCCAACGGTTGGTGTTTTAAATTGAAGGGAGTGATTGTGTCTGCCCATCGCATTCAAATTTAATGGCGGGCATTTTAACAAAATCAGAAAGAAGTCATGGATGTTGATTTGAAACCAATAACCTTAATTTGAGATAGGGTTGAGAGATTGAGGATTGATGGCGTGAACCCATGCCTTATTAACCATTATGTTGGATGAGAGAAGAAGAGTAGCGTGAGGGAGGCGAGGGGCATGATTAGAGTTGCGATGATCTCACCATTGAGTTTCTTCATTTTTCATTAGGGTTGACAGTCTTCTCAACATTTCAACTTTCAGGTAGAGCTTGAAGTTTTCATTTTGATTTCTTAATCCATTTTCATTCAATTGTCCTTCATTTTATCTGACAATTTGTGTTAAAATACCTAACTACTTAGTATGGATTATTGTAGAAAATTGAAGTAATCATTCAATTTAGTAATATTAATGAGCTTCACCATCATTTTATGTAGATGCTTGCTAGATTTGAAGTTTCTTATTTTGGCAGGCACCGGTGTAGGTTTGAGCAAATTGAAATGCCAGTTTGCAGTTATTTATTTTTGCAATGGGTAGGATTTCAATTGTTGCCCATATGTCTTGATTTAAGGTATTCGTCTAAGGTGCTTGTTCATTGTTTGCTTGCTATTATCCCTATGACTATAAAAACTAGTTGTAGTTGGTAAAAAGCTAAGTTTGCTTCTGATGATAACTATAGATTCAGTGTGTAAAGGGGCCTTTTTTGTGTATTGCAATATCAAATTTAAGGTATGCATTTGAAGTTTCCATTTGATATCTTGACCCATTTTTATTCGGTTATCCTTGATTTCTTAATGGCTGGCCTTGGCAACTCTCTTAATCTCATCGTTTATCTTGAATGCATAAAGGAGGTACAAAAGACAATGTTAATAATGACTGCTTCTCACCACAGAAATCTAATGCAACTAAACTTTATTTCGTATTAATCAACTTCAGAATTGGAGTTTCTTTTGAAACCCTGTACAACTGGGGCTGCTCTCCCCAAGAAAGGAATTCAAACCAAGTTAAGCCCCCCTCCCATCAACTCATCATCAAGTACTCATTACTAAAGAAAGACTTGATACTTGTAGGGAAAATGGATATTCACTTGAAATTATTGATGCTTATATTTTTGTAGCCTACCCAAATCTCATATAAGTCATGGCTCTTAATATTAAAAAGTTTGATTGATCATATATTTGTTTGCTGTAATATGCATATTGTGATAAAATCAGATGAACATTGTGTATTTTCCCTAATTTACAATAAGCAGGCTTCACGTTGATGTATTATCATGATGAAAAATAATTATTGATGCATCCTTTGATATCTACTTGTACTTGTATGATAGCCGTCCCTTGTTTGGGCAAAGAACATGCCCTAGAATCTGAAACTGCTGACCACGTGTAGAATTAAGGCGATAGAAATCCCCTGGGAATTTCCCTTGGGAGTCCTCTTCGAGGCTCAAATCGATTTTAAGGCCTGCCCAATTAGTAACACATGTATGGGGAAGAAAACAGAGATGCATAATATATAGCATATGGATGAGATATTGAGCCTGTGACTTGTCTGAAAAGTTGGTTGTTGGGGTGATGAGAAACATGGTCTTGAGGGCCTATATTGTCTGTGAGAGGAACGACATGTGGGCATTATCAAAGCTAGTGCTTTGGCCTCGTAGCATCCTAATCCATGAAAATGATGATTGAAACCCTGCTATCATGAGATTTGAGGAAAGTCTCGAATAATTTAATAGAGGAATCAGACATCTCATCGTATAGTAGAGTAGCTCCAAATGTAATCATCTGTCTCTGGTAGTTAAATCTAATAAAGACCTTAAAAGGCCTCAATCCTTTGCTTGTCCTATAGTTGTGTCAAACGTGATAACATTTCCAAAATTTTGGTAACTATGATCATCTCTTCAATAGCCCAAAATATGTTAGTCATGTGGTCATCAATATCTAATTGCATATCATGAAAATATGACATTCTTAATTGTATGGTTGTGAAAGTATGCAAATATGTTATATGCCTCATCATGCTGTATATGTTGCCGTCTCCTGACACGAAGCTATGCGAAGGTATGACCTCTGATCTTTTGGTTCCAGCACAATCCCTACTTTCAAAGTCCATCACCATGAGCACATGTGTCCCATTTGGTTTCTATTTGGCATTGTATACATTTCAATTACCTGCCCTGCACTGCAGAAACTTCCCTAAGCAATCTAAATAGATGTCTTGTTTTTGGTGACTCAAGTTTGTAGTTTTACTCTCCTACAATATGTTTGGCAACAATCTTGTTGGTAATCTTAATAAGCATCACTTCCATCCTAGCTTCACAATTGACTCAGGCTTCCCATTGATGTTTTGCTTCTTCTCCTTGTCTTTTGGCTTTCTGTCATTTCCACTCTTTTGAACTACTAAATATTCTTAAAATGACAACATCATTGATCATACTCCATTGTACAAATCTTCGCAGACTCCATAACCCATTTTTTAACCATATTGCTTCCAAAATATCCATGTGTTGTCCATACAGTCAAAGGTCATGTCATTGGATGTGTGTAATCCTCCATAAATTGAAAGCATATGGTTGTTTAAGTAAATCTACCCTGTTTAGTTAGTAAATTAAACAATTAAGTCCAAGCAACATCTGTAACTTCTATTTAAAGATTAAATAATTTAAATTTCTATGTTTGAAGATAGCTAAAGTTACGTAACATTGCAGTGAAGTCAACATGAAGCTTGCTTGATGGAAATTTGATATGCATTTATAATTATTTTTTATCATGGTAATATATTAACCTGAAGTCTACTTGTTGAGAATTAGGAAAAAAACGCAATGATCACACTGATAAGTGAACTAAATTTACATAACATTGTAGTGATGTCAACATGAAGATTGCTTGATGGGAATTTGATATGCATTTATAATTATTTTTTATCATGGTAATACATCAACATGAAGCCACAATAGTCACACTGATTTTATCACAGTATGCATATTACAACAAGGAGATATATAATTGGTCAAACTTTTGAATATCAAGAGCTATCACGTATATGGAGACTGCAGTTGGGTAGGCTCTATAAATATATGCTTCAATAATTTTGCAATTACTATCCAATTTCCCTACCAATCCTTTCTTAATAAATAAATACTTTCGGTGATTAATATAGCCAAAATAACAAGCTCTAAATCTAGTGAACATATCTACATCAAGTGATGGTGAAACACATTTATGTTACCTGAATGAACAATTACTTTAGTTTTTCTACAAGAATACATATTATGAAATTAGGGATTTGAACTCAAAAATCATGGATAACATCAAGAAATCAGGTACAATCGATGAAAATGTATCCAATGAAAATTACAATCACTTAGCTCAATTTTGTCAAACTTCAATTGAAGGGGAGTGAAATGTTGAGAAGACCATCAATACAGATGAAGATTAAAGAATTAATAAGCTCAATGTTAGATTTCCACTGCTCGAATCGTGTCCCTAGTCTCCCTTGCCCTATTCTTCTCATCCAACAAAATCAAGTGTAAGAATAAAGTAAGGTTTCACGCCATTTTCACTGAATCCCTCAGCCCCCTATCTGAAATCATGACAGTTGGCTGTTAGTTCAAGTCAGCGGCTGTGATTTTTTTTCCCGCTTTCATTAGAACACCATCCATTAGATGTTGGATGAAATAGACAGATACAATAATCCCCTTTAAGTTAAAGCACTGGATGTTGAATGGATGGACAACCACGATCCATGCCCTTTTTAAGTTAAAACTCCAGCTACTGGATTTGGATGCGATGGACGTTCATGATCCCCTGTTTAAGTTAAAACACCAGCCGCTGGATGTTGGATGGATGGAGGACCCTGATCTTCTAATTTCAAGTCAAAACACCAATCGTTAGATATGCACCCAATGAGAAAGGGTGGTCAGTGGTGACTGTTGTCATAAGGAAATGAGAAAGGGTACATTGGGGAGAGAGATGGAGTCAAAAATCAGTAGAACATGCCAAATAATTTAGAAGGGATGGAGACCGAGATGTATTGGTCTGTATTCACTGATACAGAGGTGGTCTCGGCCATATTGTCATGTCACTGGTGATATGGCTGTGAAACGGTGTAAAGTTTAAATCGGCTTAAATATTGTATCGAAAGGCTGTATATCCTATGTCTTGTATTGAGTGATATATAATAATATGTTGCAGCTTTATTTATGAGTTTGTTAGTTGTCTGTGCCTGAAATTGATCAGAACTTCAATAATTCTGCAATAGTTGATAGTTCTGTGATGGTCATTGCATTCCTGGCCCCTGGGAGCTTGCCAAAAGAGAGTTTGCATTGTCTATGATCAATCTATGTGACATTGTCACCTATTAACCCTCCAGTTTGCTGCAAATCATTGTCTTTCCAAATTTCTGTAAGGTTATTTCACTAGGTGTCAATTTACCATCAGGATGTCAGCTATAAACTTTTTGCCTATTCTTGACTTTCATGATTATGTCTGACTTCAGCGAGTCTACTGTTGACTGATGTCTAGTCATTATCCTTATGATAGCCTAGGTGGTTTATTATCTCATCTTTTCTTCTCTTTCCCCTCTTTGTTCTTGGTAGTTTGCTTTGTAATATCAGTCTCTTTTGGTATTCACTTACTACTTGACTGCGTTCGTTGCATTCTTATCTGTTTTTGGCACTTCTTTATCTGCAACCTTATGGAGGAAAGAGCAGCATCTCTAGCCTATAGATGACACTTATCTGGTACTATATGTCACTATGGTTTTTTGAAATAAAAATGGACCAACTATAGTTTGTAATGGTAGAAAATTGTGCACTAACATCAAGATATGTGGTACTCTTTTACTGTGAGTTTTGGGATACGTAGCTTTGTGCATCAATCACCAGATTGAAGGCACTATGTTCAACAATAAAAAATTGATATTATTTTTTACTTCATAGGGTCTTCTTTAGCCTCCTCATTACTTCAAATCAAATTATTAAAGCCAGAATTTTCATAATGTGGTTACAGAAGTACGGATGCAACAGACTTGCCAGTTGGGCAAATGACAATCTTTTACAGTGGCAAGATCAATGTTTATGAGGGAGTGCCAACTGATATGGTAACTCTTTAAATGTTGGAATGGAAAATGAGAACAGTTCATGGCTTCAACTTTCTAATAACTCTGGATCTGCAGGCACAAACAATAATGCACATTGCAGCTAGCCCAATTGAGTTTTTTCGGGATGAACCAACTAGTGGATATTCAGCACTATGGGCAACTTCCAGCCACTTGCCTTCTTCAAATGTCAAATTTAAAGTGACTCCTTCACACACAACAATCTCCCAATCCATGACATCAGGTAGGAAATTTATGATGCTTTCTCTTGACTATCTGAGATTCTGAGTTCCTCTGAAGCTTCAGTAGAGTATGAACAATCTTTGGAGGTTTCTTTCATTTGCACTCAGAGGGGCCTCTTTGGTCATATAACCTACTTCAGTAAACATCTAAATAGTCTAGGAGTTAATTATAATTAAATCAAACGTCCTTTGTTTTTTGTTTGACATAAAAGATCAGTTCCCTGGATTCTGGCAAGGGATATTTTCGAATGTCTTAGGATGGTAATATGCCCACTATCCATTGCATGATGACTGTAGGTATACAACATGAGGCATGTTTCTATTTTCTGTATATGCATTCTACTTACTGAAGTGCTAAATGTGGCTTATGTTGTTTTAGTGTTTTTGTGAATCACCAATGACCAACTTAAAGGCATTGCTCTCTTTCTTATCCACTCTAACTTAATGATCATGTGTATCAAAACCCCTTTTGGAGTGGATGGATCACATGGAGATATTGCATTGGGTTGTTTATTGACCTTGTCTATGTACTATTCTCTCTTTTCTGGTTATGTCTTAGATGATAAGACTGAGATTATCTTATTGTAGACCTTATCAAATTAACAAGAAGTTCTTTGATTTGTTGTGCAGAATTTTACCAAACCAAGTCAAACTAAGTTGTTCCCTCCGCCAGGGGGGGTGGTTAGCTACATCAACCTTCACCTCCATTCAATTTAATTATGGGACTTTCTTGTAATGAGTTTCTTCCATCCTTTCAAGTCTCCTCACAGGTCTACTAGTTGGTCTTTTTTTTAGATGAACAAATCATCTCAATTGCTCTCTCTTATTCTGTCCTCCATTATTCTTTTTTTCTCAATTTACCTTCATCATGAATCTATCCTAATATGACCATGCATCCGTCTTATAATCTTCATATGTTTGACTACTATTTTTGGGGTATGTTGGTACTTGACTAACTCACCACTCCATTTGACATGGATGGCCAAATAGTCACCTTATAGTATTTGCCCCTCAATTTGAGTAGTGTATTCAGGTCACAAATGATGCTTGTAGAACTCCTTCGTTATATCTTACCCACCTTGATATGGGAGTAATGTTATCATCAACTCCCCCATTCTTCTGGACCATTGAGTTTCCTATCTATTTATTCCATCCGTTATATTTAGGATGGAATTATTCAGTTTCTTTTCACCTCCTCTAGGTTAATTCAAGTTTAGTTGAAAAATTAATTTTGTGTCTAATTTGTAGCCTTGGTGATTTGATGAAAAAATTGCTTTGAAACACGAGGTTGAAGTCTGTCTCAAGAGTTTAGAATCAGTGAATCTGATACTTGAGATGTCAGTGCTGCTTAAATAGTCCATTGATAGGCATAAAAGACTCAGGAGAGTAAGGTGTATTTTTTCTGAATGAAGGGGAGGAAAATGGAGTGAATTGAAAGTAAATAAAGTGTATTTTACCTGTTTAATTGTGAACGTGTACGACCAAAAAGAAAGGAAATATGTGAATGCAACATAAATTGTATTTGTATCTTATACATTGGGCCCAGAATAAATATCTCTTATTTGGAGAGTGAAAAAGGAGAAAGGAGGAGAAGAAAACACCCAAGAAGTAATATTAGTAAAATACATTTTAACCCCCCTAAGAAACCTTCATGCCCCACCACTCTTCCTTCCTTGTCACACAACTTGTCAGGCCATCCAGCAGAGCGGATCTCCTTTAATAGCTTATTCAATTCTGGCATCTAATGAAAGAGAGAGATGCACCTAGAACTGTCTCCCCCTTGGACGGAAGTTCTCTAGTCAGTTGCATACAGAAGTCAAACCATTGACGAATCAGCAAAGATGGCCCTCTACAACTCCCTCCAAATTTTTTGTGGTTAAGAAGCCTGGCCATGGACACCGGCACCGGCACAACCCAGCATGGATACACCAACGCATTTTTTTCTAGGAATGAGGTTGTGGACATGCAAAATAGAATGCATAGTTGATATGTAGATGTGAAAATATAGTTGATTAACAGCTCTAATTTATATTAAATTTTCAATAAAAATGCGTATTTCTTATTCAATGCCCATGAAAATTTCACATATCAGAAAATGAGCCAATATAAAGGAATTTTATTATAAGCATACCTTGTATAATAATAATAATAATAAAAGATAATGGGGACTTAAGTTTTTATTTTTTTTAAATTGTCAAATGACTTTGATTTCCTTTAGTTTATAGTAATAACCCAATTTAGATGAAAATGACAAAATAGGTCAACGTTGTTAAAACAAGATGGATTATGTTAGAGTAAAAAAGGATATAATAAAATATTCAAACTCGTGTTAAAGTGTTGACCATGTGTTTGTTTACAGCTGTCCTGGGAGAAATGTTGGTATTTCTTAGATTTGTAGCATTACCTGCATGCAAGATGTGTTTAAAATTATAGCTAGATGCTCAAATGATATAGTATGTGTTGGATATAACATCAATTGGGTTGTTTTGATTGATTAACACGCTGAGTCCATGAATATTAAGCTTTGAAAAAGGAAGTACTAACCAATCCATTAGACCCAAGCTCAAGATTTTGGTATTGACCCAGCTCTAATCAAAATAAATCAAGATCAAGCAGGCGATCGAGTAACTGTGTGGTTACTGAACGGATTGGGTTATATGCTCGAATGGTTGCATATTCGAATGTCAAGTTGAGTGGTTGACCTAACCGAATAGTTTATATACTCTGCAAAGCCCAAGTGGTGGGTCTCCGGATTGACCAACGTCAACCGTTCATCATTGTCAGTTTTGTCTTTAGGTGTTAATCGCCTCTAGTTGATTCCACGATAAAAATGTTCACAATGACGATTGAATTAATCATTTTTCAACTGAGTTAATCACTCAAATCGTGATCAATTATTCATCTTTAGAAAACCGTCATCGATTGGTGACATGGTTATGCATATGCTTTACTTCCCTTGAAAAAGAGGATAGATTCTAGAAAACAAGGATAGAACATATCTATCTATACACTTGTTCTTCCACAATATACCAGTGGGTGAGTTTCAATTTCTTTGGAATTCTTGTTTGCCATTGTAGTGTGCAAAATCCGTATAGAAGGTTTGATAATCTAACCCAAGTTTATTCGAATCAAAATCTAAATTTAAGGCACACATCAGCATGCATCTGGTGTTACTTCAAAAAGTTCCTTTTTCACTTGGCAGCATTAGTTTAAAAAGCATATTTTAAAATATACCAGCATTACAGTTTTTTCAAGTTTTTTTTTCTTTTTCAAAATACGGATGTGGTTTTTAAGCAACAGAAACAAGCAAATAAATATAAAGGATGTAGTTGTACCATTCACTATTGCGTCAGAGCTGAAAGGATACACTTCCAGAAGATGCCTCAAGGGGGATTACGGAATGAAAGTATGTTATGTGTTAACTGTCAAGTGAAAGTATTGGAGTACTTTCGTTTATCAATTACTAAATGATTAAGCTTTTACAAGGGTATAATGGTAAAACAACCCATAAAATTTTACTTTCATTTGCACTTGGGAAACCCATTTTTATTTGTTTTCCACTTATATCAAATAAGGGAAAGTTTTTTAATTTTTTAAGATTGACATCCAAATATTACAAGAGAAATTGTTTTTCTCTTGCTCCGGTTATCTCCACACTACAATTATAAATAATTTTGCCCTAACAGGAGCAAGAGATTAAAAGGGGGTATAACTATAGTATATCTTGCCAAGGATATTGCTGTATATGTAGCAGATAGCAGGCATTACGTTGTGGGACTTAGTTCTTTATTAGAATTTTCAATGTACTAAAAGGGCACTCTATTTGACGAGCTCCCCTCTTGTGGGGTTTGGAAATGGTCAAAATCTATGCACCCCTATATTGCAAAGTGAAGGTTTATATTATAGGTCTGGACCTGCTAGTTTGCTACCTTTCTTTTCATTTGGAAAGGGGCTGTGAGTGAAGAAAAACTATGGGTTTCCTTGTGATTTGCTAATAGAAAAGATAATATCATAAGTTGAGTCTTTTTTTCTGGTGGGGGGCAGAAAACAATCTGGTGTTCTCCTTCTTCTATGTCTTGGAAAATGCTAGTTTTGTGAGGTCCTTGTGTCACTTCTTCCTGACAGTTACATTACAACCCCATAGTAACTACCATATCCCCAGATGCCCCCACCTGCACCCCC
>JAOVVI020001379.1:0-24657 GCA_028571085.2 Nepenthes alata
GACGAGAGCTTCTCTCTCTAGAATAGCCAACTTCTACTTGGAGCGAAATATCCGCCGCCGCCATTTTTACAGTCCTGCACTTCCATGAGACAGTCCTATCATCAGGCACCACATGATAGGTTGAACCCTGTTAGTCCAAACTTTGTTTGCTTAGGCTTAACAAACCAGGTCAAACTTATCCCGAAACTATTTTATCATATATCCCGACTACCTTTTTAAGTCTAATAGAAGTGAACATGGGCATTTCCTTTCGATTCCATCAAAATAAACATGATTGTGAGACTCGTATGGAAGTAAATCATCCCAATAATTGTCTCCCAGAACCATGTGGGAAATTCAACCATTCCTGCCAACATCCTACAAGATGCCAGTTTGGCATTTAGCAAAGGCTTTGCCAACATATTTGCAACATTCAGGGTGGTATATATCTTCCTCCATTAACATTTCTATACTTTTAATATTTGACAATGTGCTTTCTTCGATAGTGGAAGGTGGAATTTCGAGTTACACGAATTATGCTCTAACTGTCACAATGCAACATAAATTCATCTTGCTTTTTGGCCAACTCTATAGAATTGTCTTTATCCATAAGAGTTCTGATGGGTCCCGGTACCCAAGACCCATAAAGGAATGCCCAAAAGCCAAGTCCACGGACTAAGAGACTTACGAGGACAATTTGGCCCAAGAGGCCCAGAGACAGTCATTTGCATCCCAAGAGACCCAAAAAGCCTAATTTAGCCCAAGAGATTAAGTTGGCCTTATAAGCCCGATGACTTGGGCCAGCGTCCCAACAAGCCAAATGGCAACAATGGTCCGAGAGACCAATTTGACCCAAGAGGCCCGAGGACGCCATAAGAGACCAACGTCACTAATGAAATCCCAATGGCCTTTAGCAAGCGAAACGTCCAAGAACCTAACTCAATAAGCTCGAGGATTCAGCAAAGACCCAGAAGGCTTTTTAGATACGAGAAAAATCTCTTCATCTCTGAATCATCATATTAGGGAAAAAGGGGGCCCTAGATGGTCGAGAACGCCAACTCAGACGATTTACTATTACCAAGGAGTACGTGTTCTCTGCAACACGCTATCTCCATAGGAAAACACGGCGCTCAGAGCACGCGCAATCATTACGGGACTAACGGCACCTAACACGCCGAATCAGCAGAGTTGGTGGCAGACCTCCCAGCACACGCCGAATCAGCAGAGTTGGTGACAGACCTCCCAACACACGCCAAATCAGCAGAGTTGGTGGCAGGCCTCCCTGCACATGCCAACGCCACGTGTCTCCATTTCAACGGCATGATCCTCCCCTATAAATACCCCATTCAAACGACAGAAGAAAGGATTCCAAGAGCTGACATTTGCATGCACACTGTAAACAACAACTAAGTGAAAGAAAGTTAGAAAAGAAAATAGGCAACGAGATATCTTGCCTTGTAATTTTGTGTGGCAACAAAAAGTGCCACTATGATCAGTTGTATCCCATTCTTAAGGTAGTGGATCGTTTCGGACCCAACGTCCATCACCGTGGTTTTTCCCCCTTTCATTAAAAATGGGTTTTCTACGTAAAGTCCTCGTGCATTGTTCCCTCCTCCCATTTTCCTTCCTGAAACGTCATTCTCGTCGAATTTAACAATTACTTTTGTGTTGTGTGATTCCGTCCGTTCAAGGGTATCGAAAGAGCACAAAGAGCAAACTCGAACTCTCGTTGTACGGCGGCCGGAACTCAAGGATGCAACAAGTTCTTTACATGCTTTTTTAATGACAACTTTGTAATGTGTAAGTTTTAAATTTTAATTTTGATTATAATTAATTAAGATAAGAAGATGTAGTGCTCGTGCATCACAATATTTTATCTTAGTGCTTGATACATACTTGATAGTTGCACATATGTTAATTTTTTATAAAAGACACATCCGATTAATTTTTAATTATTTTTGCCAAATTTTTGAAAGAAGAGAGAGAATGAGAAGAGAGATGGGGAGAGAAAAGACTAAATGAGGACATTTGAAGTGAACCCAAAAAAGATTTTGGTGAATTAAAAGTAAGGCAAGTGTATCATAAAGCTTTCCTTTATTACTATTTTTTTCCTAATTCATTAAGTATTTATTCATCCAAATACTTATACATATCATATTTTCGTAACTAGACTATTTGTACTTCACATACAAAAACTCTCATTCCCATTCTTTGTAAATTTTTTGAAATTTATGTCCTAAATTCATGCATATTTTGTTGTCAAGCAAGTTCTTACATTATTCACTCATACATGTTCTAAATTTTGTTTTGATGGCCTCATATGTTTTGATTTTCATATATAATATTTGAACTTATTCTAAATCCTTAAATATATGTTTTATATGTCTTAAATTTTCTATAAAATGTTTCTAAATATTTGACAATTGGAAAAAAATATTAGAATCATAGAATTTTTACTGGTTTTCTTTTGAAATTCTTGTATTAATAGCCCCACATGTTGAAAATTTCATAATTCTTTTGTATGTTTTGAAATTTGTATTGTTCAATTCCTATAAAATTTTTATACACTACATGATAAATATTTGAAAGAATTATGAAGAAAATTCTACAATTGTAAAATAATTAATGATATTTTCTGTAATATGAGAAAATATAAAAGATTAATTGTATTTATGTAAAGTTTTTCCTTTGTTATACACAAACCATTTAAAAAAATTAGCCGTGAATATTATAATATATCTTAATATATTATAGTAGTAATTGAGATTCAAATCTATTATCCGAGGATTGAAAGCAATGTTCAGTCTTATCTATAGGGTTATATATATGACGATCTACTTATAGATCTTGAATAATAGCGTAAGGCTTTTAACTATATAAAAATATATATAACCTAAGTTTTAATTATTTACTTCTTTGTCGGGGAGACCCTATTGATGTTTGATTCATGAGAATTAGTATAATTTAAGCATATATTTTCATAGTACATTGCAGATTAAGAATTGGAAAATGAGAATTGAAATCTATGCATGAATGTTATGAAAATTTATAGCATTGTATCTGAATTTTGATTCATCATTTCTTTCAACATATTTTAATGTAAATTGTATATTTGATTATGAAAAACTTATATGTCTTACTGAAAAATTGGCTAACCTTTTTGTTTTCTTTACTAACCCTCTTCAGATTAGCAGTTCGAATTACTTACAAGTGTTAGAATCAGGAGTGTCGCCGATGGAGAGCTAGATTAGGATTTTTTAGTTCAATTTGTGTATCATCATCCAGTAAAAACGATAGTTTGTAACGTTAGCTCTTGTTTTTGGATATTCTCGTTAAAAATTCTAGAGTTAGTAATACATGGTGTCGATATTTGAGCGATTTTAGTTTTTTTTTATTTATAATTCATTTGGATTATAATATTCGAGTACTCTAATATTGATAAGATATTCGTTCTTATGTATGTGTTGAAATCATTGTATGACCGGTATTAGAGACACTTAGGGTATGGCATTTTGGGTCTTGTTATATGATTATTACCCTATTTCAGGTCGTTTGTCAACATTTAGTAGTGAGTTCACATTTGATAGTCAAATTTTTTGAAAATTTTAGAATTTTGTCTACTTTTTTTTAAGTCTCGGTTTTGGAAAATATTTAGGAGATAATAATTGGAGTAACCAAATTAAGATGAGTAAATTCTACAACTTTGGAATCAGGGACAAGCCGCCACAAACTTACTCTACATCTGCAGTGGACAGAGTTATGTATTTTTGCACTTTAGATTGTTATGATACAACTTTACTTGAAAAGTTCATCAGGTACGTGGAAGAAGACTTCTAGTATATGCATCTTCAACTAAATCTGCATCCAAGCAGCCATTTAACACCTGTTTTCCATTTCCAAAGCTTGGGCATTACCTGGAGGTGCTTTTGAGATACTTAAATATCCACTTTGCTGCTGACTTTGTTCTCTTGTGAGCTAGGCATTAAAGAAAGCGACTTACCATCCAAACAGTATGTGTAATGTTAGGTTTAGTGCATGCCTTGACATATATCAAATTATCCACGGCAAAGACATAAGAAATCTTTTTAATTTCCTCATCCTCACACGCCAAAGCCTGGGCACAACTCAATTTGAAATGACCCCGTAAATTGAGAACTCAAAGACTTGGACATACTCATGTTGAAATGCTCCAACACCCTTTCGATTTTTTTTTCCCCCTAAGACAACTATATCTTCCGAGTTTTCCTATCTCGGGTGATCCTCATTTCAATGTAAGACTTGCACATACTCTTGTTGAAATGCTCCAACACCTTTTCAATCCCCCCCCCCCCAAAGACAACCAAGACTTCCTAGTTTCCCTATCTCAAGTGATTCTCATTTCGATGTTTAGTGACACCGATCATAAAGAACTCAAACCTTTTGTTATCATTGCCTGGTGTTGTGAGAGAACGTAACCAAAGAAGGTTTCAAGTCCGCTCTCCAAATAGTCCGGCCCAATCTGAAAGGGTAACACCAAACAGAGTTGGTACAAGTTAGCTCTGCCAGCGTTTGGTAAGAATCAACATTGCAAAAACACTAACAGAAATCGGAACCCTCCACTTTAAGTATTCTCACCTTGATAAGGGTAAGAGCATGAGGTGAGAGCCTTGTTACTCCGTCTATCCCCAACGGACTATCTTTAGCTTTTGTTTTGACTTGTGGTGTCATTCACTCGGTGGAGGTAAATGTTTTGTTTCGCTTAATTTGCTTGGGATTGTCCTGACATTTTAATTTTCTCCTTTTTATCAGAGTTACCTCCGTCTAAGACTATCTGAGCTGTTTCGCATATTTTCTCCTAATGACATTAATTGCCTAAAAAAACAGATTTCTATACGGAAAAACAAAGCAGAGAAGAAATGATGGTACATATATGATACAGTGATGAATATGCACGGATGTTTGAAGGCGTTGGTAAATTGATGGGTCATAATTGAATATGTTCATGAACATATAATGAATGTATACATACTACCGATGGCATATTCATTATCAAATGCCATACCAATTGACTAACATTCATATGACACAGGCCATACCAAGCCCATTCTGAAAATACCTGATAAGGAATAGAGTAAGGAATTCACCTTTCCATAAATACAATAGTCATAACTGAGAACTGGGGGAGGGGGAGGGAGGAAAAAACATATCCTAGTTGTATATAATAAAATCTTGACCCCAAAATTCAGCATAAAATACATAATATAAATTGGTACAATGTTCATTGCAGTAGGATTCATTTAATCATTGACCCACGTTTTCCCGCATTCTGCTCATGAAAATCTCGACCTCTTATTACAATGACTTGGCTACTTCTGGTGTAGCAATTGGTACTATGTAAATACTTGAGACCAAATAAGCAAATTCGAAGTGTATTTCCTCCACTGAACCATGCAAGTGAGAATTACGTGAATACTCCAGCCTCAGAACTTGTTTGGTCCAACACCATCGAATTGCTACTTACTTTGGGCTAGCTAGAGTCGAATGCTGCTGAATATTGAAGTCGTCGAATATGGTTTACCCTTACTTGTCCACTTCTTCTGGGATCTTGGCTTTCCCCAGATAGACCTGTTGCATCTCCTCCTTCCATATCTGCAATTGACATAATTTAAGTTAATTGTCTGTTGCATCTCCTCCTACCATACTAGTAATCATGATGGTTGTTCACCTTCTCCTCTCCAAGGAGAGAGAAAACACACGAACAATCACACACGATGGTAGAACCCAAAAAAAAAAAAAAAATCAACAACCCGGGGGTAAAACCAAGACAGTAGCCCTTTCTATATTCTATGTTATTGGTAATGTATTGACGAGCACGAAAAATGGCCCTTCCTATGGTATAGACAGACTAATCCACTCCAAAAAATGTGCACAGTATTGACATGCAGGAACATTACAGTACTCCTACTTAGGCAGAAAGTGAACAGGTCCTTTGCTTGCTTCTCCCTCAAGGTGAGCCTGTTAATGGGCTAAATATTGCCTTGCTCATGCTTTGTCCATCAACTCACCACTGTAAAATTAGGCTTAAGCTTGAGTCATCATCTTTTTGAGAGTAACATAAAAGAGAAGAGTTCAAGCCTCTTATCGATCTACAACGAGTCAAGTCACGCAGCTCAGCAGGAAGATGCTGAGGAACGTTTGCTCAAACTTGGCTTCAACAGGCTCACAGGACTGTCCCTAACTCGACTTTCTAAGCATATTTAGCGAAGCTTCAACCTAGAGATCTTGAACAAACTCCAAGAAGCTTTCCTCGTTCAACCCCCCACATACATCCTTTTGCTGCAGCATGCACTGAGGGAGGCTCAAATTTAAGGCAAAGAAATCCAAGGTTTTCATTATAGGAGATTCATAAAGACCCATCAGTCCGCTGGAGTACAAATACACAATGAAAGAAATAGGGATCCCCTAATCAACTAGGGTATAAACCCTAAGATAAAACAAAAGCACAAAATATATAAATATTTAATACACAAAAATATATGGTTCTAGATGTTGTAGGCTACGAGTCAATAATCGAACAAATTAACTCAGAAAATAAATAAAAAGCTGTGCAGAAAATAAATTAACTCAGATATTCATAACAAAGAAAAATTCGAGAACTAAATTATTAAAAAATACTCTCAAACTTCACAAACCAATCAAAGCAAATCTACTAATCGCAGCCAACTTATAGCCTAAGTGGTACTAACAAACTAACTATTAGCCGATTTATCCCTACCAAATGATCCTTACCAAAGAACTCTTCATAATGGCTCTCAGCAATGAAACCGGTCACCTTTCAATCTTTTCATAAGTTTGCTTGACTGACTAATGAATCTCCAGCAATAATAGAATTCCAGTGTCCACGTCCTCTACAAAGCTTTAGAAGTTTATATGTTGAAATAAGTGTTTAAAAATTGTATGAGATTTGAGGAATGAGAAGCCTAAGCAATTCAATCTCAAAAGAAAAGTGTGGTTTTTCAAAAATCTCTTCTCTCTCTCTCTTCATCTTCAATAACAATGGGAATGGAGGCTAGGTTAACAAAAGAGATGAGTATTTATACTGGAGCAAAAACCAGGGTTTAAAATGCAAATGGGCTAAAACTGAATGCGGGTTGTTTGAGCGGTTATCACACAGCTCATATGTGGCTAGCCACTAAAGCCTTCTGAAAATTGCCACTTAGGAGACTATCACAGGAATCTCTCACAAAATTACTCTACAGTGCCACGTCCATTTCATTTTGGGAGAGATTGTCATACATCTCATTTGAGGACAACAAATAAAAAAAGACAAATACAACTCGACTAATACCAC
This sequence comes from Nepenthes alata, assembly GCA_028571085.2. Classification (NCBI taxonomy): domain Eukaryota; kingdom Viridiplantae; phylum Streptophyta; class Magnoliopsida; order Caryophyllales; family Nepenthaceae; genus Nepenthes; species Nepenthes alata. Next base: position 7,310 of record JAOVVI020001379.1, read on the forward strand.
AGTTTTGTCATAGAAATTAGCCAATACAATACACCTAACAAACTCTCCCTTTAACAATTTCGTAGTAAATCACTTATTCAAGACTCAAATAGAAAACATACTCTTAACTGCCACCAAATTAGAGCTTGCAAATAGTATAAACAGACCCTGAACAACTAAAAGATGCACAACTAGGAGACAAGATCAGAAACTAGCTGCATGTTTAGTTTGTGAGAATAGAAATTCTATTCCCACTTTATTCCTCCGGAAATATTTATCCCCTATTTGGTTGCATTTTTACAGGGAATAAATATTTTTGAAGGAATAGTTATACCCAGAAATTCGAAAATAACTATTCCCACACCAATTGTATTTAAAAAATATAATTATATTTATATAATAATTAAGTATTTAAAAAAAATTAGATATATGATAATTTTAAGTATTTAAAAATATATTAATAAAAACATATAACTATATTTAATAATTATACATTTAAAATATATATAGTTATTAAATATGTAATTATTTAAAAATATATTATATAATATGTAATTATATTTTATATGATTATATGTATTTATACATGTAATCATTTAAATATTTATTAAATATGTATTTTATACATATTTAATATATATAATAAATATGTATTTTATATCATTATTATATATTATAATAATTATTACAACAACCAATTATATTTTATATATATTTTATATTATAATATTTATTAAATATTATATGTATTTTACATATTATAATAATTTATATATTATAATATGTATTTTATTAAATATGATAAATTATCACATTATTTCTCGTACTATTCTACAAACCAAGCATTAGAATACTAATTTTTAACTTATTCTATTCCAACAACTAAATATAAAAATAACAATTCCCAACTCTATTCTCATCCTATTATATTTCCTGAAAATAACAATTTTATTCTCACTTTATTCCATTTTAGCAACCAAACGTGCCGTAATGGCGTGTCTCAAATTTGTTGCTTGCAAAGCAACACAACTGGAAAATACCTTGTGATGTATCTACCTAATCATCAAATAGAGTCAAGTAAGCTCACAATGCAAAACATATAATCACTACAGTAAATCACAATAACATACTCAAAAATGATATAACAGCCCCCTCAATAATATCACAAGGACAACACTCCTCAAATATATCTTCTAGGAATCAAGAAAAATTCCCCCTCAATTATTGCTCCCCCTTTTTGACACAAATGCTCAAAGGGCTCATCCCTTCAACCATCTAGGATGAAGGCATGAAACAAAATTAAAATGATCTAAATGCAAATGAACCAGCATGAAACACAAACCAACCTAAAATGATGTAAAGAAACAAAATGAGACACTGATAAAAAAGGTAGATGCAAAATCATGATCAACAATGGGTGATTTCAGTAAAATTCATCCTTCTCTCAAAATTTTCCTTGGATTCAATCATCAATGAGATAAATCCAACCACTCATTTTCAAACAAAATAGAAGGGAATGAGCCATAAAAGCTGTTATATGTGAAGTGAAGCATCATACACATCTAAGAAACATCAAAACCATGAATTGTGAGAGGAGACCAGCTGTAAACAAGAAATCCCTAGTGAATTTTGGAGAAACTCAAAAGTGAAAGTTGAACCTAACACCACTATGGCCTATAGCTCATCTCAAACATTTTGCTCCCCCTTTTTGAAGAGTTTAACATTGAGGTACTCACTTCTTGGTATTTTTATTTTTCGTGCTCATGCATGAGTCCAAATTTGGTGCTCATCAATGACATTTGAATATTTCTACGGACATTCATTTTTCAAACTTAGGCTCAACTAGCCTAAGGCTAATTCAATTTTAAGGTCAATTAAACACACTTGAAATTACTAGCTTGAAATACACAAATGAGGTCAAAGTCTCAATCAATAGAGTACAATACGTGCAGTAAACATGTGTACAAAACAAAATATAACAAATTCCTTTTATAAAGAAACCAAAAACCTAGTTGGTCGAATAGACTCATTGAACCATCGTAAACTCATTTATGTCTAAATAAATTTCAAATCAATAATAGAAAGTTGAAATTTCTCAAAAATTTTCAATTTTAAACTTCTATTCTTTTAAAAAAAAAATGTTTAGAGGATGTATACATGAACTAATCTAAGCATGAATGCACCCCAACCTACATGCAAAATGCATGAGAAAGCTAGTCAATGAATAGCATATAAATCCTCTGCTCTAAAAGCCAAGTCTGCCTTCTTGACGCAAACTCATCTCTATACTGATTGGGTTGGCTTTTAGTTGAATGATGAGTTGAATTGAACTCATTCTTGACCATCATGGTCAAGCTAGATATAATACCCCTCAACTGTTGCACCTCATGCGCATCTACCTTGAGATTTCCTAAAAGTTGGCTCATGGCAATGAAGCCTAATATGACCACATTATGACAATGAGGCCTAGTATGTGTAGGAACAATTCTCAAAGGGGGTATGACAAATGAGAGAAAGATCTAGGCATCATCCTAGAATGCACAATATGTGGTCTCCGAACTTGATGTTCAATATTCTAAGAAAACCTCTAAGGCTTTGCATGAAAAAGCACTCTTGTCTGGACACTCTTACTCGCCCAAGTCCGTGTGAACTCAACACAATTTAGGCAAATATGCCTGACCTTACCACAACCAATGGATTTGGGATACGATGTTTTGCATGAGGAAGGTCTTATGCGGCAGTAGTGTGGGTTGAATCCTAGGATGGGCATGCTAAGCCTTCTTTTCTATGCTAATCAAAGTGCCCACCTCATCTTTTTTGCTACTCTTGATAGCAAGAACAAAGAAAGTTTTCAAATTGTGGGTCACTTGAGAGCCATTTTCTTTAAAGTCAAGCCCCTTCTATTATCGACCGCCTTCCCAAGATCAAGCATCCGATCGATCTTTTTGATACTGTCCAAAAACAAAACCAGTTGAGCCTTAAGATTTTTTCAACCTCATTCCAATAGATATTTTATTGTCCTTAAGAGAGAAATTTACATCTTGCAAATTTTTTAAGGCCACTTCCTTTAATCGACATAAATTTTTAGATTTTTCTCTCCTAGTTCAAATCCTTTAACCCTTTTTGTTTGTTATTGAAGCTATCATGGTACAATTTGTCAAAAGACTAGACTGGTGCAAGCTATCAAAATTATTTTCAGGGTCAGATTGGGAGTGATTCAAATCATCTAACTCCTCATCCTTTCCTATGTCCAAATCATCATTGTTCTCAACCCAAGAGATAAAATCGATATAATTGGAGCAATTCCTAAAAGTGTAAGGCTCACTATCACTCTCTTCAGCCTCCTCATCAGAAAGATTGACACTCATAACTATGTCATTGTTCTGCTTAAAATTAGGATACTATGCTAATATGACCAAAACCTTGGCACTCAAAGCATTGAACGCCTTGAGTTTTCTTATGGTTCAACTCCTTTTTATCATTGTTGTAGTTTGATGAGTCTTCGAATTTTTCTTGACAATTTGTGTTGACTTTTAGAAATTTTTAATTTTCATGGAAAAGTAGGCAATCTCTTCATTCATAGACCTAATTTTTTGACTCATCAGTAGATTTTCCTTTCACCTATTTCAAGGCAACAAATTTGTTCTTTGCCATTAGAGGAAATGACAATTCATATGATTGAAGAGATCCTATGAATTCTTCAATTTAAATTATATCAAGATCCTTACTCTCATCAATAGTGGTTACATTCGGTTGAAACCACTAGAGTAAGGATTTTAGTACTTTTTAAATGATTTTCTTTTTCGGGGCTCTCTCCCATACGTTAAAAGTTAACAATATCATTCAATTTAACATAAAACTCATCAAACGTTTCTTCATCCTTAATTCTAAGTTCCTCAAATCTAGTTGCGAACAATTGTAACATAATGTTTTAATGGATTTTGTACCTTCATATGTGGTCAATATAATATCATATACTTCCTTAGAAAATTCATACAAAGATACTCATCAGAACTCATCAGGCCAAATAGATATAAAAATGACATGAATCCCCTAGCTATTCAAATTACACTCTCTTAACTCTTCTTTAGACCAAGTGATCGGGTCTTTAGAAGAAGTAACCCCATTTTTGGTTTTGGGGGAGGGTGTCGGCCCTTTCAACACAAAGTCAAACACATTTGAATAGGGATTTAAAGAACACTCTATGCGAACCTTCTAATAGGCATCGTAATTTTCATCAAATATGGTGGAATCGATTGCAAATAACCGGCAATCATGTAGACAAGCAAAAGTCAAGGATCAAGGTATGTCTCTGATACCACTTGAAAGATATAGAGTCCCCTAATCCACTACAGTTTAAACCCTAAGATATAGAGGAAGCACAAAATACACAAATATTTAATACAAATAAAGAATATTTAATTCTAGATACTACAAATAATGAGTCAGTAATAAAACATATTACATATAGATCATCAGCAATATCAATAACAAAAACAACGCTAAAAATAAATTAACTCAAATATTGGCAGTGAAAAAAAATCTCAAAAACCAAACAATATCAAAAAAAATTCTCTTAACTTCTCAAACTAATCAAATCAAATATACTAGTAAAGGTCTTAGCTGAGTTACTCCTAATAAGTAACCGCTACCAAAAAATCTTTCAAATTTTCTCCCAATAATAAAACAGGACACCTTCCAATCTTATCATGGTTCCTATTTAACTAATTATTGAATCTCCAGCACTACTAGAACTACAGTGTCCACACCACCCACTAAACTCTGAAGGTTTACAAGATTAAAAAGTGTTTAAAAATTGTATGAGTTTTGAAGCATGAGAAGCCTTAGCAATTCATCCTCAAAAGCAAAGTGAGATTTTCTCGTTTAAAAATCTCCTCTCTCACTTTTCAACTTCAATAACAATGGGTGTGGCAGCTAGATCAAAAGAAGAGATGAGTATTTATATTAGGGGGCTAAAAAAAGGGTTCAAAATAGGAAGGGGCCAAAACTGCACGAGAGCTACTTGCGCGGCTATCACACAGCTCACCTGCAACTTGTCACTAGAATCCTCTGACTTGCCACTCAAGTATCTATAACACAACTCACTTATGGTTTGCCCCTAGAATCCTTCTATGAGTTGTTGATTGGATGGCTAACAAGCGGACATCTCATGGAATGGCGCTACAATGCCAAGTCTGGTTCATCTTTTGTGAGCTTGCCTTAAGTCCCATTTGAGCACAATCAATAACGAAAATGGCAAAAATATAACTATAGTAGAACCACAGTTTTGTCACAGAATTAGCCAATACAACAAACCTAATAGACTATACTAGTTGAGAGATGGAAATCGAGGGGATGGAATGGAGTTAAACACTACTAGAAGCCAAAGAAGATGCATAATAGCATGCACATAAACCATGTACTTTGGGCAACAGGCACCTACCATGTGACGGAATTCAATACGGATGTGAGGCACATTTGTCTTGTGGATATCATTCCCTTCTGGTCCCCTCTTGTAGTATTCTTTCCCAATCCAGTGTGTCTGTAAAGTGGGAAGTTCCAGCACAGGCAAAAGCTTAGTAAGCAAAGAACTGGTCAACCAATAACAGATAGAAGTTCATTACTCAGTGACAAATTCTATAAATGGAGAGTAAACCAATTAGTTAGGAACAATTTTTTTTCTTTTCTGATTTCTTAATCAAGGAATATAATTGCAATCAGGTAATTTTTTCACTATGGGAACTAGCGGCAATCTTTCAAAATTTTACTGTCAATTTTTTTCCTTCTGATCTTGTAAAATTGGCTTCATCTAAACTTGTTTTATACAATGCAGGAGATAAACTGTTATGAGCCCCTCTACACACATGATTGGTTCCACGTTTGGAGAAGATGGTGCTCTCCCTCCTCCCTCTCTTTTAGCACTTACAAGATTGGTCATATGATGAGCACATTAGAGAAGCGCCCATACATTCACATACCTTGGAATGGAAAAGTCTCGAATTAACTAGAATTTCTTAATGATGCAATTTGATTCCTTGATAGAAAAAAATTTAAAGACTAATATTCATTGACTCAGAAAACCCAACATTTGTTTATCGATTGAGAAACTAGAATGTCATGCATGTCTGACTGATTAGTTAACTCAGTTTGCATACAACCGTCAACTGGCTACACTACAGTAGTCCATATGTTAGGCACTATTCACATAGAAAACAGGACCGACGAGAATACTGATAATCAAGGCAGAGTTTTAAGCAATTCCACTTCAAAGTTCCAACAATTAAACTACCTTTAAAGCATGAGAGAAACCAGACTGGAGGACTGAATTACGGGCAATCTCACACAGATCACATGAGCTTAATTTCCATACCTGTAAAGAGGAAGGAAAACTATAATACGAATAGCATATGTATTATTCGAGCAAATAAACACATGAGAGGGATACTCACTGAAGCAGCTATACTGTATTCTTCCACCAGTGGCTCCTTAGTTAAGTGGATTTGTAGTGGATCATCAGTAGAAAGAGAGACATTAAGGCCGCGCAAGAAAAACATAGGAAAAGGATTTCGATGATAATCCAGAAATAAAGAGTTGTTGCTAAGAGGAGACATCGCCAGGCCAATCTGATAACCAGCATACCAAATGAGGACAAACGATCAATATTAAAGCCATTGATTTTTCGTCATTTCCTATACCTGCGCTAGATAGTAAAGATACTGAAGTACTGGAGACTTCCTCAAATTGATTCCATGAGCAATATTATGGGCAGTGAGAAATGTTGCAGCAAGGTGGTCAATATCACCAGCCTGGAAACCATCGAGACATGAAATGATCATATAACTAACTTTTTTTCAAAATGGATAGATTCACGACCAATGTCTGGTGGAGGCTGAGTTATTTGATGAAGAGCTTAAAAAGTCAAGCTGTAATAGTTAAGACAATCATCATTATTCTACAAGTAAGCTCAATTCACAGTAGATATTATCCTGTGCCCCAAGACAACCCATGGCTTGGAACTTGAGAGTTCCGTGCATACCTCGCCAGCATGTGGGCGAAATTTGATTGTGGTCATGCCTTTGGATTCACGCAGCTGCAAAATAAAATTAGCAGTTCCAGATTCAATGCACTTACTGGAAAAGATTGCAAAACACACATGCAAGGAAACAAGAAAAATATCAGATGATGGCATGTCAACTTCGACAAGAAGACCAAGCCATGTGATATCAGAAATGGAACACAAGAAGGAACAATCTTCCTAGCTTGGCAGTCTGTAACAAGTCCAATGTGGTCACACACACCACAATGAAGTTCCAACTTAGCTTCATTTCTTTTTGGGTCAAGGAGTGTATATAAATATAAATGTAAATATCTATTGAGGAAAATAATGAAGTTTCAGACCAAACCTTATTCAGTGTATAGAGGTTGGCATAACAGTAATACAAATAGTAGGAAAATGCAGGATTGAAGATGTTAGTCCACTGAGCTGGGGTAGGCATGTGCTTTGTGGGCCGTCTCTCAGGTTTACTTTCATCATCTACCAAATCTAGGCCAACTATCTGGAAAGAAAAAGTGATGTTAAGTCCATACTGAATCAAGAAATCCTAGAAAATTACAAGCATTTCAAGAAGAGATTTGCAGGGATATTACACAAAAAGCATGTGAAAAATTATACTTCATGTGTAACACATCAATCCAACATAGCGTAATTGATTTCAATCAATAAGGACCTTGCAACTACCAAGAAGAGCTCTTTTATTGTCTTTGAAACTACATTATGATAAAGGGCATAAGGGAGCTTAATTGCTAAGCTAGCAGCTGCTTGGATTGCAGAAGTTTGAAAGCCCAGCCATTATACAGAATGTATGCTTAAATGTACATTTCATGCGAAGTAGGATGGAGTCACCTCTAGGGTAGATCCAGGACATCTATAGGATCCCAAACCTTTGAGGAGGATTGAAGATTGAGGGGGAAAGATTGCAAAGCTAACACCTACATCCTCCTACAAGTACATTATAAAAATGAGTTCGGTTAATAAATACCAAAGCAGGCTTACTGTTAGCTTTCCCTTTCTAAGCCCTAGTGATGAGGAATGGGCATCTAGGCCTGAATCACAATATCATGTTTTTTTCAAGTATTTATACATTTGATTTTTCAGGTAACTACTTTGATTTTAAACTTTACAGCATGTTTTATATGATAGAATAGAAATTTCATTCCTACCTTATTCTTAGTAGAATTATAATTTCAATGTTTGGTTGCTCTAATGGTACAAATAAGAATTCTAAATATAGTTTTATTCCTTCAATACAAGAAATAAAAAACACCAACTCCCCATTGGTATTTTTTAATTATGTTCATCAAGAAATAACTATTCCAATATATATTTCTTATTTACCCTAATACCAAACTAGACTCAATTAAAATCATATTCAGGTCGGGCATGAGTTGGGTTTATATGAAAAGTTGTGACCGCTAAATCAGAATGGGTCGAATATTTTTATAATTTAAACCAGGTCAGTTCGGGCCGAGACATAGATTTTTTTTATTTTTAAGTATGTTTCTTTAAAAATTCAAGATACATAAAAATAACTAAAAATATAAAATATTTCAAAAAATTATAATATGTAAATTAAAATATTAACTAATTATATATTAAATAAATAATCATTATATAAAAATATTAATTATGTGAATATATATCAAAGTATATATTTAAATAAAAAATCTTTACATAAAATTTATTAATTACACAAAAATATAATCTATTAAAATAATTTTTTAAACTTAATATTTATTTGAAATAAAAAAACATATTTATAAAAAAATAATTCATAATTCAAGCCGACCAATCCGAATCAATCACTTTCACGAGTGATTATACCCTGTTCAAAAAATAATTAAGCCTTCTTGACCATGTCTGTCTAGAATACATATACCTTGACCAAATCCCATAAACTTTTAGATCGGTAAAACCAAACAAATTAGATAAGTCAATTTTGTTAGGCCTATCCCAACCTTCTAGTATATGTTGGAATATTATTTCTTTATGTAAAGATAAAATAGTCATTTTATACTAATTTCTTAAATGTTCCTCCTACTATTATTGTATACCAAACACTGAAAAATTAATTCATAATTCAATTGTACCTATTTTAGGTGACTAACCAAGCAATAAAATATTAATTCTAAACTCTATTTCCTCCTCATTTTATTTCCTGAGCATAATTATTCTACTCCTACCTTATTCTATTCTAACAACCAAACATAGCATTAGAATATTCAGGATTCTTTGTTATTTATGATGTTTATCTTCGGAAGTCCAGGATTGTCTTCTCATATCTATAGAAGCTCATATTTTAGGATATCTTTTAATTCCTGGTTAGACTCTGTTCTGGTGCCTTATAAGGCAAGTTATTCCTTTTATTATGCAATTATTGATTACTTGAAAGTTGTCCTTTTCTCCTCCCTCTTGGTCTGGCATTCTATATGTTTTCTCCGCTTTCCTCTGTTCTTATCCCTCTTCCCCCCTATTTCTGTTTCTCCCTCCTTTTCCCTGCATGTTCTGCCTCACAAAGTTAAGACAAAATGTCCAATGGAACTTGGATGTGGGGACATGCACTTGCTTGGGACATTACCTCACGTGACTGGACAAATATTTTGAAGTAACACCACAAAATTCAAAGAATGACCTGGTTATAGCTTGGGAAAGGGCTTTACAACTTCTGCGCAAAGATTTAAAATGGTGTTGCAACTGTGCCTAAGTTACTTTGGTAAATTAACAAGCCATCTGCTTCTGTATTCTGGGGTTTCAGATGGTTGGACAGAAGGGATCATTCTCCGTGTCTTTTATTTGGCTTCTGTGCACTGCGAGGTGTCAGAGTGGATAGAAATGGAGTGAGTACCTAGCACCTACCCTAGCTGGTTTAAGGTTCGCATTACCTGAAACTAATGGTTCTTGCTATGCAGGATGCAGCAAAGAGATTAAATTTCATCAGAAAAGCAGCAACTATTAACAGATTATCGTAGTAGCTGTTCTAAAAACTCTGAATTCCAAGATAAAGGAGAAATAGACTAAAATGTAATGCTAACAAGAAGTATGCATCACATTATAACCAAGTCATTTTTTTTAAAAGACACTCATTTGACCAAGTCCCTGGTGCACCATCAAACTCATTCTCCAGAAGTTCCTCTAAATCATTTTCCAGAGCACTTCTCATATTAGTAAAAATGCCGATTCTATTTTACCTCAGCAGACTCCTGCTGTGCATTTGTCCAATATTAGATGGTAAATTCTCAAAGGTATAGCAGCAATGGCAAATAATTAGCAATACATTTAAAAGACAGGCAATTACTAAATTAAAGCTCCAATCAATCTTCAAGTCAAAGGGCCCTATTTGTTTTAGTTTTGACCACTGCTCATAACAATATGTTAACAAGGATCAGTGGCAAGAAAGAAACAAAAGCATTTAATCAAAAGCTTCATATACAAATTCAAGCAATGACTACTGTTCTCTTGAAACTTATAAGGAACAGCGGAGAAGTCAAAAGAGAAGAGTCATAACAATAGCTTCAAGATTAAGACTTTATAAATTTTATAAGATAACATAACAAATAATCAATGTGCATACTACACATTTCTCTTCCCTCCCTGCTTCCCCGCAAACCTGATAGTGTCTGCCTCTCATCACACAACCAAATTAGGGAAACTAAGAAATATTCGAACCTGCTTCAAGAATATGTGCAAATGAGGATGTGAATCTGGATCAACAGTAACCTCGAACAAAGGAAGAAAGATGTTATCAAGCATATTTTGAAATGATGTCGTGATCCCCATTTCCTTGTACACATTGTACAGTCGCGGAATCTGGAAGAATCAAAAGAACTTTCAAGGATACGCATGAAAATTGCAAATAACATGACTGAAGGTCAAAAGGCAAGAGAACGCTCTATTTTCTAAAGCAAGGAACAGACTTTCTATCAGAGAAATATTTCCTCTTACAGTCTAGGACAATTCAATAGACAGAAAATAGAAGTCATTGATAATTTAATTCAAATTAATTTGTTCATAATTGCATCTTTCTTTATACTTCAATTTTCTTTCAATTTTTTTAGGATCCAAATAGAGCAAAATAGAAAGGGGAAAAAAAATACAGTTGTGCATAAGCATACCAACTGGCAAACATGTTTCATATTATTAATACTTCATTGAACTTAAATGCTCATAACACATTTAACTAATTTTTTGACAATGGCATTTATAGGCAGGAGAACAAAACTGGAGCTTTATTTGAAACAGAATATTCAAAAATGTCATGCTATAAATCAACAGCAAAACTTAGATCATACCTGAATCAACCAAACAACATTCTCACTGTACAATTCATTATTCACAATCCAACTGGCCAGTTGGTCCCACTCACTTTGCTTTCTACCATATATTGATAACCTATATTCAGCCATCTGCAGCAACAGCATTCAGAATTACAAATTCATGAACCCTCCACAAAGAACAATCCCGAAACAGAAAATGCTTGCAGATACATGCACAAACAGAGGCCACAAACTGAATGCAAATCAACCAGGAGATAGAAACATCTACTTAAGATATACCCAGCACAAACCGTTGTCTATTACCACCCCAACTTCACCTTTCAGTGAAGAATCAAGACTGGGAAAAGATTTTATTTGTTTATTTGTGACGACCTGAATCTATATGACAGCATATTGCCCACTTTGAACTGCAAGTATGGCATTGCATCCTCACAGTTTTGTTCTTCCTAGCTTCCCTAGGAAAAGACCTGTAATCATGAAAATATCTAAACATTAATATAAAGCACATTCACTCTATTCACTCTCCTTCATTCAGATGATGTGGGATCCCATACAACAGCTCCCACACACTACCCTGCTCAAAGAACGACATCATCGTCAAGTGTGGCACGGCTTACGATTGGCCTAGCTCAAATCCGCAGTTTCCGGCTAGAATTATCTCTAATACCATTACGTAACAACCCGAGACCACATAATAACATATTGTCCGCTTTGGGCCATAGATATGGGCTTACACCCTCACAATTTTGTTCTTTATGGGCTTCCCCGGGAAAAGGCCTAATATCATGGAGGTATATAAACATTACTACAATGCACATCTACTCTCCTTCCCCAATGCAATATGGGATTCTAGACACCAACTCCCACACTCCACTCCACATGAAATCTAACATCATACAGGAGCCCTCAAATTAAATTAACTTGATTTGATGTCATTTTCTGGTGGCCTACTACAAGCATAAGAGTTACATCAATCAGCTGAGAAAGATCTATGGTTTGAGGTTTATAATGTGATATTCTTCAATGTTTCATTATAAAAGAGCAAGATGCGCTTTGGATTGAAAGAAATGTTTCAACCGTGCTTCATAGGACTTGTCCTTGAGGGACAGCCGATATGAATAGTAGAAAAAAACCCTTCGTAGTAAAATCATTAGTTTTATAATGAGAATTGTATGAGGACATCACAGTAGTAATGAAGCATCATGGGGACTAGATGAGGACATTAAAAATAAGTATCCACATTTATTCGGGATATAAGGTACATATTTCGAGGACAAATTTCTTTAAGAAGAAAATATTATAACAACCCAATATTTCGAATAGGGTTTATCATACTCTCAACCCGATAAAGTTATTAATGAGGATAATTAAAACGTTATTAATTGCAGGTGAGTTTAGGTTAATACTGCATTAGAACCTAATGTGTCAGATTCACAAGAGTATCGAAAGGATATCTTAATAATTTTTTATCCTCAGCCAGTTTATTTTTGGTCTCACAGAATAACAATTAGGACTTATTACAATAATAATATGTTCTTGTATATTTGAGTGTAATCAATAATATAAAATTTATAAATGATGATAAAGATAAATGTTAATAATAATAATAATATTATTATTATTATTATTATTATTATTATAGATTATATTAAAATTTGTACACTCTCTCTCCCCTGTTCTTATTGATCCTTCTGCCCTCTTCCTCTCTCTCTCTCTCTTTCTCTCTTCCGCCTCTTCTTCTTCTTCTTCTACCTCCTTCCATTTCTCCTTCTCCTTAAATCTCCATATTTATTCTTCGGCATACCAAGTTACAAAGAGAGTAAAGGACGCCGCCGTAAATTGTAGTCATCACCACTGTCCAGACTCACTGCTGCTAATCATTGAGAAACTTGGAAATCAGGCAAGTAAAATACTTCCTTCTTGATGGTGCTAATTTATTTCTTGTGTTCCGAGATTTGTGGGAAAATCATTTGTATTTGGTTAAAATTTGAGGAATTCAGAAAAACAAGGTCTTGGCTTTGTTAATGAAATAAACGAAATTTTTGGGGTTTCACGTTGAATTAAGGGGTGAAGTTTAGTGGGTTAATAATACATAATCCTGGTTTTTCATGTGAGAAATAGAAAGTTGAGCTTCCCTTTGTTTATCAGTGGAAATGGGATGGTGATGAGAAACAGGGCGCCGTGCCCTATTTGTAACTAGTGTAGTGAAGTAAAATGGCAAGATCAGCTGCTGATAGATTTGGACCATACTGTCGTGCCTCTGATTTCTGGGTAAATATAGAACTTTGGTGGTTAATCGTTGTTAACGAAGCTTCGGTGCTGACCAAGGAAGAACAAATGTTATGTGGTATTGCATATCCAGTTTGGTATACTTTCATACCTAAATTTGGAACACTGATGGTGGATGTAGGCTTGCATATACGTATGTATATAGTTATATGTAAAATGTGCATGTATATATATCCATATGTAAGAATATAGGAAATATACATACATTTCTATTGCATTACAGCATGTTCATGTATATATAAGTGTATGTAGAAGAGAGTGTGTGTGTGTGCGCGCGCGTGTTTGAATGCATGTATGTATGTATATGGCAGGGTGTGTACGTAAATTAGCATGGAAGTTGTGTCCATATATATATATATATATACAGGTGTGTATGTAAATGTATAAATATAGTTTGTATACTATATGTGTATAAATATATATATATATGCTTATACTGGAAAATTATATATATTTATATATGTACGTCAATGTATATATATTGTAAATCATAAATGAGTGTAAGGTGGAAATTAAGGAGGATTCTATAGTTTTAATTGGACCCTCTCGAGATTAGTTGGTATGGATGATTAAGATTAATAATTGTGAGTTTTATCTAAAAGTGACAAAAAGGAAAGTAGTTTGCCGCCTTAGTAATAGGATAGGTACACTAGAATAGACTGGTAAAGTTTGGGTAAAAGTTTAAGGCACGGTCGAATAATTAATCTTATATAATTTTCCTATAATCTTAGTAATTACTTTTCGCATTAGCTTAGCTTGCGTGCTTGTATTTATTAGTTATTTATGATTAAGGTCGAGCAAATTATATGAAGACGCCCCGGTGTCAAGAAATATTGAACCTGCAATACTATAGTATAGTCTATAATTATCCGTGATTGATTTCCATATCCTAAAAGATTAAAGTTATTTGGAGAAATACTTATAAATATAAGTTCAGATATCGATCGATATCGTACCAAAGGATACTAGGTTTGACAAATAATTGAAATTGAGTATTTTGTAACCCATTTCGGGATGGATCCTGATTGGACCATGGGGATCCATGTGTGGCATATTATAGGTTCACCCAACGAGGTAACAAAAATATTGTTTGTCCAAATTAAGTTCGACACTTGTACACTTCAAGTGGCAAGATATCATGAGACTATCGAGGTAGTTGCTTGTCAAACTTGTGAGTATCAATACCTCGTGAATGTTATCCAACTGTTGGTAACAAGCGTATAATTGTTGGTTTACAGAGATTTATAAGATCTGAGGAGATTATTGTAATATCTCATATAGTCGGGATCTCTGTTGAGATAGGTTTGATAGAAATTATATTCTTATTGATATTCAAATTTAGTGAAATTCTAATTGTATTATTGATATTTAGTTGTCTTATGACGTTTGAGTCATGAATACAACATCAACATAATGTTGAGTCTTAATAATTGTTAATTTATCTCATTTTGTTGATAAATTTTATATATGTTTGATATTATTATCCAAGAAGCACTCTTATATTTTGATATTGTTGATTTTAATTACTTATTGGCTTTTGATTCACCATACGTTTTTCTTAGCTCCAGAGGAGAGGGATTGATAGCAAGTTAAAAGAGATCATATATTTGCAGATGATATTCTAGGTAGAAATGCTCTTGAAGTCTAGGAGATTTGTGATGAGAAATTTCAAGCCTTCTTCATTATTTAAGCTTTTTTTTTTTTTGACATTTTGTCAAGATTGCATTCCCATGAACTTATCGATGTTATGGACATTTTTATTGTTTTGCTTTTTAAGGAGTTTATTATCTATTATGGATATTATAATTAATGAAGTATTTATGATGATTGTTTATTGTTTGACGTTTTCGTATGGTAAGTCTGGGCAAGGTTGATAATTCGGGTTCGGGTTGGCAGAATTATGGTATCAGAGAAACAAGGTTACGTGAAGAACACTTGAGGAATAAGGAATTAGTGATATTCGAGGAATTTTGGGATTCACCAAGTGATTGAGGACTTAGAATATCATCGATTATTCTAGGTTGTGGAATTTATAATATATTTTGGGACTCATAATAGGTGAATATTTAGAGTCAAAGACAGATGAGTAGGTTAAGAACAGTAGGATGGGAAAATTTATAAGCCTCCTTATTTTGTAGGATATCAAAGCAACTGAACACAAACTCTAAAGATTCTTTAAGAACATTTGACGACAGCTAAACATAAATGGCCGATGTTCTTGGAGTATTACAACTAACAACTCAGCTCATATACTGCACTGTCAGCACTCTGGGCCACAACTCTCAAGTGGTGATCGCACCAATCCCCATCATTCAAATACATGGAATAAAAAGACAGACGAAACTGCCTACCATACACTATGGAATTGAACCATCTCAGTTCACACCGAATAAAAGACAGGCAAACCCCGCAACAAGCGGTATTGTTTCAAATGCAAGAAGAGTGGTCATCTAGCCAAAGATTGCATAGTAACTACACCGACAAATACTACAAGAACAAATCACGCAGGCTCTCTAAATTGTTTTAAATGAGGTGAGTCAAGGCACATGGCCAAGCATTGTCATACACCAAAGAAGAAGACGCCAGTCCAGTCCAGCCAACAGTAATCAAAGATTGTTGGAGGAGTTTTTACTGCTACCAAGCCTAAAGTACACATTCTTTCACCTACCACTGATATAGGTATTTTACATGTTTGCCTACTATTGAAAATTTTGTCAAGCCTCTTTCATTGTGATTTTCTTGCTTTGTGCCCCACCCGGGGGCTATTCCGAGGCTCATGAACTTCACTTTAGCGATGTCCACTTAATTCAATAGGAATTATCATTTCCTGATCTTGCAGGAGTAGAAAACTAGGGTATGTGTTCGTAGATGGTGACAATACATACCAAACATTTATTGCGAAGTGAGTTGAGAAGATCCAAAGCCTTTGTGACTACGAGGAGTTAGGCAAGCCAATGACCAGGGACTTGAAGTCAAATAGTATGCAGTTCAATGTGTTAAAGCATGGCACATGGTGTAAAAAAAAATCATGAGTTGCAAGCCTAGAATAGTAATATTTTAGAGATGTTGTTCGAAGCAAAGTGCGAACACTAAGTATAAAAGATATTCTTAGGTCAATGGAACCGACATTCTGATCACATTTGGATAAATGAATTGCGGTAGAGATTAATGATATTTGATTTTCTCTGAGGGTACCGACGTGGAGGAATATTTGAAGATTGATTCACTAAAATTTGAGGTATGTATTGGTTTGACAACTTTAGATCAAAGTTTTGTAGAGATGACCTTCCTAAGCCATTTTATTTAGGGAACAGGCCTTTTTCTAGAAAAGTTCAGAGAGATTAAAACTGTAACAACCCAAATTTTTAAAACAAAGAAAAAAAAAATTCAGTTTTAGAATCCGGTCAACGCCAGTTGACCGAAAAATGTAACAAGAAAAAAAAATCGGCCTGAAGATGAAATCAGGTTCGGCCTTCCTTGGTGAAAAGAAGTCCGGATTTCCTTGATAAAAAGAAGTCCGGATTTCCTTGGTAAAAAGAAATCTGAATTTCCTTGGTAAAAAGAAGTCCGGATTTGCTTGGTGAAAAGAAGTCCGGATTTCATTAGTGAAAATAAGTCCGGATTTTTCTTGGTGAAAAGAAGTCCGGATTTCCTTGGTGAAAAATCAAGTCCGGCCGTGTAAGTGGCCTTAAAGGCCGGAGTAACTTTATGGTTGGAAAAAGCCGAAGTTGATGTTGATGAAGGAGCCG
>JAOVVI020001380.1:0-24648 GCA_028571085.2 Nepenthes alata
AATCCACCTACAACCTTAATTTTTTCTTTAAAAAAATTACATTTATGATCAACACAAAATTTAGAACAACATTTGTAAAAGGAGAATTAAAAAAACTGCTTTTCCCCTTCTAAGGTATAGATTTAATGTGGATCTAATTTATTATTTTAAGGTGGAAAATGCTTTTTTAACTATCTTCCACAAATTTCACAAATATTGTTTCAAATTTTATGTTTGCAATAAATTGAAGTTTTTTAATTATAAAACATTAGTGTTAACGGAGTTGTGATCATAGAAAAGTCTGTGTTCAGCCTGAATATGATGCACTATATTGCTGGCAGTACTGCTGATCATCGGAATTGCAGGTTGCTATTGAGACAGCGTCATTTTCCAAGTATGCTGGATTCACTGGCGTCCGTCTAGGCTGGACAGTGGTCCCGAAAGAGCTCTTATTTTCTGATGGATTCCCTGTGGCGAAGGATTTCAACCGCATCGTTTGCACCTGTTTTAATGGTGCATCCAACATAGCCCAAGCTGGTGGTCTAGCTTGCGTTTCTCCTGAAGGCTTTAAGGTCGGTTCGCTGGTTGTTGTTTCTTTAAATACGGCCATTAAGATGCTAAGGTCATTGTATAATTTGAAGCAAGCTAAGTTCAGAAAGCATAATAAAACAAAGCATACTCCTGCATTTGCTGGGTAACTGAGATCGAGATTGAATCACCGATAAGCTCCATATCTAAAATAACTCAATTGGTTTGCGATATAATCACCATAAGAAATGTCAAGGTTTAAAGTATGTGTCCTCACTTGATCCATACACACACAAATTGTCTGACTTTCAATTCCACCTTTTCTGAGTTAATCAACCTTCCCCAATGGTGCATTAACGTGTCCATAAATAGGTGGAAGTGTCATGATATAGATGGCAGAAGAATAATAAAATAATACAGAATGTTGTTTAACTAATTTAGCCAACGTCCACGATCAAAGGGGAGAATTTTATACAATGAGGACATTTATAACTCTACCAATTTTTCTTTCAATCCCCACGGAGTTCTTGTTCTTTTTGGTGTTTTTTTCAGCCTTACCACACCTCTATTTTCCAGGCTATTGATTGACTTGGCTTTTGTGTATTTTCTGCGCCTGTTGTGTATTTTCCTTGTACAAAGCCCTACAAAGCCCTCCTTATATAGTAATTGAGAAAAACTTGTGATTTTCTTTGTTGATGAAATGTTAAAAAAACTTATGGTAATAATGAGGATACTTAAGTGGTTGGGGGGTTGAGAGTGATGGAATTGAAAAGGTGTGGATTCTTTAGGAAGAGGGAGATGGTGGTTCTGGTAACACCACTGTAACCTCCATCACCCAGTACTGGCTTGGCTCGCATTGACCCATCATGGGCATCCACCCGAATCCATATTTCAACGTATAATAAAATGAAGTTGACAATACTGCAATTGTTCAAACATTCGCATGGATACATAACTTTCTTTGGGCCGATTTGCATTCAGGTAATCTTGGAAGATCCTTCACCTCGATTGTGCGGTCTCTTTTGCAGGCTATGAGGCAGGTGGTTGGCTTCTATAAAGAGAATACTGATATAATTGTAGACACATTCGAGTCGCTCGGTTTCAACGTCTATGGAGGGAAGAATGCACCATATGTGTGGGTCCATTTCCCGGGCCGCAGTTCTTGGGATGTGTTTGCCGAGATTCTTGAGAAGACTCATATTGTTACAACACCGGGAAGCGGGTTTGGACCTGGTGGTGAAGGTTTCATTAGGGTTAGTGCCTTTGGCTACAGGGAGAATATTTTGGAAGCCTCTAAACGATTCAAGCAGCTCTACAAGTAAAACTATTCTGCTACTGTTTCCAGTTTCTATTCAATAATTAGTGTCATTGTGGGTTTGAAAACCGAATACTAATATTATCAGCCCGTTGAAAATTTATGACCAACTTTTTCTTTCTAATTTTATTCTGAATTCATCAGGGTTTTTTCTTTTTTTGGGAAAATCATATATATATATATGTATGATTTTCTTTGCGCAAGACCCAGCTGGAAAAAATCCAGTAACTCCTCTAAATCACAGTATAAGATTTCTATTTTACATTATATATGCGGCAAAAAATGCCTCGAGTCCATCCTACATAGCCAAGATAGCAACTTTTCAACACTACCTAGCCAAGACAACTAAGTTTCCAGGACACATATAGATAGGTACAGACTGAGGCATCTAAAACTGCTCTATCCTCCCAACATTTCTGCTTTGCAAGTAGTCTTGTAGTGTCCAGTTTGATTACACCGACTACAGTGAACAGTATGCTTATCCCGATTATGATCTTTGACACAAATTCGCTTCTTCTCGGGCCGGCCTGGAGGCCGACGAAACTTAGGCGGCCGGACCACTCGAGCACCTTCATCCATGGGACCCTCGCTTGACCTTCTCCATCCAATTTTAGCTAAGATTGGGTGTATATCTTCTGAGTAAGTTTGTCGGTAACTATTCACAGAAAAACACATCTCTGTGAAATCATATACATCTTTCTTGCATGAGAGAAGCGCCGCAACAGCATGTGAACATGGCATTCCGTACAGTTGCCAGCCACGGCAGGAACAGGAATGTGTCCCGATATTCACGATATCAGAACGTTCACTCGATAAAACTTCGAACTCAACCTCATCGGATCTAAGGACCTGATATGCAGAAGCTTTGGTTATGGCTTCCAGCATCTGATTCTCAGCAGAGGGGGCTAAAACTGACGACCAGGATCTACTCTCAGAGCGCCGTTCCTCAAACTCAGCAATCAGTTTGTTATGGATCTTCTCAATCACTTGGATAATGGGCAGCTCTCGTGCCTCGAGAATCCACTGATTGAATTCGTCAATGTTTGAAGAAAGATGGCCATATCTTTGTCCATCAAAGTATACCAATGCCCATTGGGAAGGTGGAAATTGTTGAATCCATTTGCCTGCTTCAGACGAAATCTCCTCAATTTCTGCAATTCTCGCTTTAAATGCAATGATGGTAGAAGCATATGCTGCTTTCCGAAGGAGGTGAACAAGTCTTGAATTCTTGAACTCCTTGCCCATTGTTTCACTGAACTGGCGCAAGCAGAGGGCATGACGTGAACTAGGAAACTTCCTCCTTACTGCATCTGCTATACCCTTTTGTCTATTTGACAAAAATGTAAGCTGGGGCATATTTTCTGTGTTCATTTCTATGGCTTTATGCAACTCCGACAAGAACCACATCCAACTGTCATCGTTCTCCACGTCGACAACACCAAATGCAAGGGGAAACAACCCACCATTACCGTCAAAAGAAGTGGCTGACAACAAGGTACCACGGTATTTGCTTTTAAGTTCAATTCCACCCATCCCAACGACACGCAAGCAACCACTCAGGAAACCTCGAATGGAAGCATAGAAAGAGAAAAATAGACGTTGAAACCGATTATCGGCACCGGTAGTGAAGACATCCGCAACACTTCCTGGGTTAGTTTTCTTTATCTCTTCACAGAATGCAGGAAGCAAGTAATACCCTTCTTCAAAAGATCCATAAATTGCTGCAAGACCCCTCTCCTTGGCACGCCAGGCCTGCTTGTAGGGTATAGTGATTCCATATTGTTGGTGAATGTCCTGCAATATATCCTTTGGTTTGTAATTTATATTATCCCGAAGCCGCTCTCCTATGAAACTCACAATCCAATCAACAGAAGCTTGATGATGCCCGTTCTGAGCATTCCGGCCACAAGTGTGTGTTGTTTCTAGACTCCGTATAGTAAAGATAGGAGAATTGGGAAGCTTAACAGCACGGATGCGCCAGGGGCAACTTTCTGAGGCACACTTTGCAACATAACGGATCAGGTCACTTTTTACTATACGAAGTTCGAAATGCTGTGCAATTGCAGCTTCCTTGAGTGCACTGCGGAAAGCTTTGACATCAGGAAACTCCTGGCCGACAACAAATTCGTAATCCTCCATGAGCTCTAGAAATCAGCAAATCCACCTTTCCACTGCTACATTCAGCCCTTCAGAGATGTTATAGTGAGTCATAGAAGCATCTTTGTCAACCACAAGCAAAACAGAAACCCTCAGCTTGAGCACACATATTCTGCAAGAAGTCAAGGAAGAGCATTCATTTTAGCAGGCATATATTTACCCACACTGCATTTAACATTTACAATTGGGTAAGAGCAGTTTGTGCCTAGGGTCATCATTTGACAGCCCAATGCCAAGGATGTCTGAACAACATAAACCATTATTTCTCCTTCCAATAAATGTACGCCTCTGCACTCCAACTATCAAATACCAGAAAAATAAAACAGCACTCTGATATCACAAAATTAGATAAACCAAGATATCAAATCTGCATGAATTGTGAGTTAAAATAGTATCAAGATGGTCTAAAGCACGATGCACCCACATTGTAAGTAAAGGGGATAATCAGATGTATGGACTATGAATACAGAAGTGCTATTCTCCTAATCAGAGAGAAAAAATGAGAGAAAATTCACTCATCATGGACTTAGAAGCACTGACATTTTCCCAGGGCTAAAGTATCAGTCTCACAAGCGTCAAATACTTCTTTTATTTTATTACTCTAATACACTCCGATACATTTTGGATAAGTTGGGTAGTTTTATAATTTTTAAAAATGCAATTCAAAATATAGATTCGTTAAAATTTGGGCTAATTTTAAAGATGTCATAACACTACTCATTTTTATTAATTCACCGCTAAATTGTATAATACCTTTTTTTTTGTGAATTTTTTTGAATGAAAAAACAAGAAATATTCATTGCTAACTTGATATTAAATTGTATTATTCATCAATTATGTTCTCATATGTATAAATAAATTATAAATTTCAATGTGTCAGTGTCCATGCCCCTTAGATCCTCACCTTAATCATACCATAAATCGATGACATTTTAGTGTAGGAACCGGGAAACATAAAACCAAAGATACACATAAGACTTCCCAAAGAGTTAGGCCAGGAGGGGTACACCTTCAAAGCTTCCTTCCACCTAAACTCCATAATCTCATGATGCTTGGGGAAAAAATAATATGGTACTAGATGGGTATCTCACCAGATTATTTTGCCAACACCACAGCCGAATCACTTGAAAAGAAGAATAGTACCTCTCCTCCTCCTATGGACAGGAAGTAAATTGCTTTCGAAAACCACAATTAACAAGTGTTATGCAGGATCAACTTCCTGGAGCCTTTTTCTGGCATTCCACTTAATCTACAACAACGCATTCCACCAAGATTTCCAGGTCTCTCCAAGTCTACCCTTTCCGCTCTCAACGTTTCCAACTCCTGCTCAGAGATAACCGCCCGTTTACTAGCATTGAAATTTCAGGTGCTGTAAGTTTAAAGAGGTGTTTACGAACATCTAAGACTTCCAACATATCTGATAGGATAAAGAATGACGAAAATGTGCAAGAAATAAGCAAGCACCGCTACACAGATTGCACTACTTATTAAGCTTGCTAATTCCAGAAATCTCACATGCGAAATCATCGTCCTAACTTGACAGCGCTAAAACTCCCAGAAAAATTGAAAATTAAGCCAAAAAAGAAAAAAAAAAAACTTGATTTTTCATCTACTTCACTACCTTATTTTCCAGCTGCAAATTACTTCTCCCTTGCTTGCGTTGAGCTGAGCGTCATACCTTTTCAAGGGTATCACAATCTTCAATAGACATAGTTGATCATCTTCTATGATAGCCTACCTCTAGCATTCTCTATAATATTTGAAAAAAAAATATACAGGGCATAATAGACGCATTTCTGTCTAGATACTAACCACCATGACACATCCTCCAAATTTAGTGCTTTCTTTTCCAAGTCAAGGACAATGATTTACGATGCCTCCTAAAACAAACACAGCCTCAAAAAAAGGAGGAAAAAACAAAAGCGGCAAGAACAACTGATTTTCTGGAGTTCATTAGTAACAAATCCCAAACCAAACCAAACCAGTATCTGGATCAATTTCCAATCTAGCAGCAACATTGAACGAACTAGCGGGAGATTACGGGCCATACCTTTACCATTCTAAGGTAGCTACGAGAGAACTTCGGTCACGGCCGAGCGGGTGAGAGAGGAGGGGATGCGTCGGTGATCGGTGCCGTGGGAGAGTGGAGAAATGAACCTTTTTCAGATAAGGGGTTTCTTTGCCATTATGTTATTTTTTTCAAATGAGAAATATTTAATACTCTCTACAATATATTTATCACACTCTATTTATTTGAACATATAAAAATTACATCCCTTTTATTTTTTTTATTCTTCAAAATAAATCTTTCGACATATAGTATTTATAAAGTTATAAAAAATTTTACATCCACTATTTCTTATATTATGACGCTGTCATGTTATTTTATTTCCTTTTTCAATCTTTTTCCTTCACATTTATTATTATTATTATTATTATTATTTATTGTGCATTTTTCCCCAAATCCAAAAAATTAGGGGGAAAAAACATCCTAATGCCTATCAAGTGATTTTGGAGCTCAAAGGAAAATGGAGAAATTAAGTGATTTATTATTATTATTATTACTAGTACTATCAATGATATTATTATAATTATTAAGATCAGTCAAATAAAGTAAATTTGATAGCCTATACTTTTAAAAGGCTGATTGTATGCTTATACACTATCCATCCAATGCAGATATCAAACAAATTTTCATTTTTTTTTTTTCAGTTGTCCACTCTATTTTAAAATTATATTATCAACTAATAATTTAATCCAGTGTAATGATAAAAAGTTTAAAATAATCATCAATTATCTTTCAATCGTAATTTGGACAAAAATTTACGTATAGTATAGACTTAACATTAAAATAAAAATAATAATATAATTATAAAAATTTAAAAATATAAACTACGAAATAAAATTGACCATATAATTAAGAATATTTGTTAATTCTTTTCCCTATCTACACAATCTTTTGCACGTTTTACATAAGAAATGTTTGAAAAGCCTACGATATTGAATGTCATGCCACTCTTTAATTATTAAAAAATTAAATTTATAAAATTTTTAATAATATGACATTTTATTTATATTTTTATGTTAACAAACTCATACAAAACAAATAAATAGATTAATAAATTATATATCACATAATGACTTAAAGATATCACCAAATATACAAGAAAATAATAACTGAAGTTGAATGAATGGTGGATTCTCATTACCCGGGTTAGTCGCCTCACAATCCAAAACTAAAGTTTTAAGGCAAAATCACATAAGATTTGTCTAAGGTTTTCAAACCATAATGATATGAATGCTGAGGGAGGGGCTCTGTATAGTAATTTTTAGATGACCTGTGCAAGTGGGATATATTCAAATAAGACCCTGATAATGTCTTTTCAGCATCTCATTTGCCGCGACGAGTTCAGCAGCTAACCCCGGTTCATTGGCTGAATGGCCCGCATCCGGAACCACCTGTCACACATCGAATACAAGTGATCTGTCATTATAAGCAACTAAGTGAGAACGAATGCATGCATGTACGAAAGCCAACTACAAATCAAATAGGGAACCAATAGTGGGCATATCAGTGGACCCTCTATGAGAAAAGGAAACAGTATGAGAAGAAAAGCACAGAGTTGGGGACACCAGCTGTTCAAATCATGTAGGAAGCGAGCGAGATTCTCAATGTAACTCCATTGATGATGACAAAATCGTTTGCACGGTTGAAATATTAGCAAATATTTTATACCCATCGCTGTCCCACCAAGAGCAGGAACAGCTAAACAAGATGGAATTCATTATGGCAGCAAACAAAATTCATACTAACAGGTTCAGTTACAGCTTCAGCATATTGGAAAAATGGCGATTTTTAAAGCTTTCATTGAAGTTTACCATGTTAGTGGATGAACTGATGGACTTTAGATAAAGACCACGTGCAAGAGCTTTACCATGTTAAACATAGGCATACACAACAAGGGCACCGATTATCACATTATCCATGCCATTGACTTAAAAATTACGGTGCTAAAAATTATTTTTACTTTTGGAGGATATTGTACAAAATCCAATAAAATGACTGAAGCAAATTCATATTATTGATCTCACTTAGTGAGACTTATCTATTATTGTTGTTGTATCCACAATTCCACAGGTTGACCGTATAGCAGCAGCAAACAATGTGGTACCAAGGACACTTGTTTACAAGCACACAGACGACTACAGCAAAAGGAGGCACAGGTGAAAGTGACAATGGGAAGATGACTATAGCAAAAGGAGGCACAGGTGAAAGTGACAAAGGGAAGATGACTGACAGCATGTTTGTTACCTTGAAGTCTGCCTCTGGCCATGCTTTGTGAAGGTCCCATGCTGACATCATTGGGCAGCAAACATCATATCTCCCCTGCAGAATCAAGATAATGACTCTCATAAGACAGGAAAACAAGACATAAAACAGAATCTCGTTAAGTGAGAAATATTGTTTGTAGTGACTGGGCGTAAAACAAAAACAAAGGCTCCCACAAAATTTCTTTGGATCAGTAACTCCAGAGGAAGAATCAACCAATATCAGGATATTAAATGCTTTATAAAGGGAAAGGAAACTCAAGTATGCCCAAAATATAGGGAAACTATCCTCTTATCCCCCGGGCTAGTTTTTTCTCCCCCCCCTTCCTTTATCTCCTTTTTCTTCTTTTTATATGTCGGGCGAAGTGTTCAAAGTGGGTGCTTGTTATGGGTTTTATTATTCCTGTTTCTGCCTTTTTAAGTCAAGTTGCTGCTGCAATAGAAGGCCAGCCTACTTTTTTCCATCAGTTAATCAAGCTGCAAAATTTGATCACTGATGATTCTCCATATGTACATCCTATGTATTTGCTCTTCTTTTTCTAGATTGTACATCACCAGTATCTACTAAACATTTGTATTGAAGAGCACAAGAGGACAGCTTTGTAACTGCCACTGACAATTGTCACAATAGGAGAGCATAAATTCTTCTAGGTGAAAATCTCGAAAAAAGCTTAGTCAAATTTCACAGCTATATGATCATTATATGCTAAAATGAACACACATTAGGGAAATAATCAATAATGCAAAAAAAAAAAAAACGAGGACCTTGGGCATTCTCATGAAATGCATTTGCAATATTGGTTAAAGCACCAGCTCTTTCCAAGACATTTCAACGGTTAGCTCCTTCATAAAATGCAGCAGCTCAAAAGCATTGGATTATTTGTTCTTAGATATCTTCGACAGACTTCATAAAATATATCCCTTTAGTTGGTAACAAAGCACAAAATAATAACTATTATTGCATATTAAGATTTCACCAAAAACTCACGGCTAAAACAAGGTTCACAAAACATTATGTTTCACAAAGATCTAACTTCCAAGATAGAGAATTTATGTCAATGTGATTCTCCAGTAATATCTTCTGGCCAAAGATACAGGTGATAGAAAGATCTGACATCAGTTTCCATAATCTCAAAGATGGGGTTAAGGAAATGAACACCCCATCCAAAATCATTTGAATGGCCACCTAAAAACTCACTCATGGACGGAAACGTTTACAGTTTATTTGCAGTGACAGAAAGAAGCATACCTGTACAATTGTGGTCTTAATATGCCTTATTTTCTCAACATTATCAAGCAGGTATGAATCAGAAGGAAAGAAACCCTTGTTTAAAAAGTAATGACTTTCTATACGAGCAAAT
This sequence comes from Nepenthes alata, assembly GCA_028571085.2. Taxonomy (NCBI): domain Eukaryota; kingdom Viridiplantae; phylum Streptophyta; class Magnoliopsida; order Caryophyllales; family Nepenthaceae; genus Nepenthes; species Nepenthes alata. The sequence continues at coordinate 9,670 of JAOVVI020001380.1, forward strand.
GCCTGCAACGCAAAATAGTAAAACATTTGTAAATTGTCAATCACAACTCACAATCTTTTCAGCCCTTGAACCAAAAAAAAAAAGACATTGCAGGAAAGAGAGATTTTCATAGAGCAACTACATGACAGTTTTCAGTCAGAATAAAGAAAGTATATTGATAAAGAGTTCTCATATGGGAGACGACTAGAATCCTTTTATGTGCATCAAATTACCAAATGTTCGAGTGGGGATGGTGGTGGTTTTGTTTTTGGGGTGGGGGTGCAGAGAGAGACATGTTTTATGGAGACAAACCTCTCAAAATAACCTTCGGTTTATTTATACAAATCTCCACATTATGGAACACCCCTTTCTCCCACCCCGTGTTGTCTTCATATAGTTGCATATTCTCATTTCCATCACCAGGAAGAAACAACTCAAATGATCTACAAAATAATTCCTAAGCATTCCCCATCTTATTCAACTCACCACAAGGAGACTTCTTTTCCGATTTGTTCAATCCATGGCGTTTGCAACAATGAATATCCTACAGTTACCTACTTTAAACATGTAATCCACATTTTAGCAACATCATAAGGTGTTTAGTGAAGCCTGGAACCTTCCAGTGCAAGTGTTGGTCCTCGAACTCATGCTTCAATGAAGAGTCTTATCTGACAGTCACTTTTGTCTAATACGATGGCTCAATTTTTGAGTTAAATTGGAAAAGCTTCAGCTGCACTTCTCAAGGAGGGAGTGAAGATAACTTTGATTGTATAGCATGATGCTAGTTAAATTGGAAAGCTTAAGCTGTACTTCACAGGGAGGGAGACAAAATAACATTGCTTATAAAGCATGATGCTAGTTAAACCCCCCATAGAGTTTCCTTTATAGATGTTTCTTGTGAAGAAGAAGATGATGACTAAAGGAATAAGAATAAGATATTAATTATCACATCTTTAAAATGTGGATATTGAGCAAGATAAAATGTATCTAAATGTGAATAACTGGATATTCATCTCACCCTAAGGAAATTGGCAGAAACTTGAATAAAACTATGAAAGTTTGCCTTGAAACTATTGGAAAATTTAGAAAAGAAAATTAATACAAATTTTAGTAAAAACAACTGAATGGAAAGAAAAAATAGGTATGTGGTGTTAACATGCAAAGTTCATCAATCAATAAACAAATACAGGTGTAAGAAGATAAAGTTTTGCATATACGGCCGTATATGAATGCATATTAGATAACTTAAGAAATTCTAATTTATATTCACTAATGTCTGATAGAGGGTGGGAGGAGGAGAAATTTTGATCAGGAAGAGTATCAAAAAGTGCATAAATTTATTTAGTTTGACAGAGGTACACAATTATAGATACGAACAATAAAAATTGCAAACAGGAGGCTCTCATCTAGCAATTTTCCATCCTGGAAGGATGAGCTTGTAAAAATTGCAAAAGGTGCGTTCCAGTCCAGCCCTAACAAAAAAAAAAAGTATAAAACATGAACACACAAACACAAAATGTTGGTAACCTTAAGTCCAATCGAGAAAAGAATTTTCATTGAACATGTCCCATAAAGAACTGCCTCTTCATCTAGTATCTGGATTTTCCATCAATACTACAAAAGGTTACAAAGGGATCACTCAGGTAACTTTTTCAATGTGAGACACTTGAGCTCTATGTGCAGAGTGCACAGTCATCATATCTATTGATGAACCAATATAAATTCTTGGCACATATTCAAAGCAGCTAAGCTAGCTCCAGAACAACATATCCACAAAAGAAAAGAAGAAACTAGCATAAAAACAAGACCACGTGTTTTGAAGAATATTACCAATGAAAAATTATCATCATCCCCACGCTTGATGTTCTCTTCATTTGGAAGAAGATGAGCTGTCATCATCTCCCATTTGGTCCATGCCTTTGCTGCTGCACGCTAAGGAAGAAACAGATATGATGGCAAAGATTCTTCCATCAATTTTCACTTAATCTCAATATGTGAAAACACACATTGTAAGCACTAAAAAGTATAACCACATACCCAATTCACAATAATTGTCCTGATAGTATTCAAGACATTCAACATGAACAAGAAAGCAAAAGTTATGAAAATATTTCCCAATTAATTCCACATAGCATAAAAAATCTGGTTGCACGGACTCCTAAAGGATAAGAAGGCCTCAAGTAGCTGAGCCAGCTGCTTTTTGTTTAGGACATGGCAACTTTAGTGTAGGACAAGTGTCCTGCGAACATGAACAAGCACTAAGTCTATTCAGAAGGAATCCTGAACAATGTTAATGCCCAAACAACCTATATATAAAGTAACAACATGAGGTAAAGAAACCTATAGTATATTTATAGAAACCAATCATCTTTCCAAGCAACAAGAATACAAGTGCAGTTTAACTGACAGAAATATGACACCACTTTCTGAGAAATAGATGAGCATAGACTACAGTAAACAATGTCGAACATATTCCCAAAAACACCAAAAAGAAATAGAAATTAGAATGTGGAAGAAATAACAACAATATCCATATTCATACTTCCAAAACTCAAATTCTCCTATACCACATCGTTCTCCTGATTTAGGAGAAACTCGGCCGTTGATTTGAACTGGAGAATCATGTACCTACAACTCTTTGAAGTGTGCAATGTAAATGAGATGATCAGCTTCCTCTACAGTTTCTTTGCTTGCTCTTCCTCTACTTCAATCTCTTCCTGTTGGTGCACCTCAGTGGTGATTTGTCTCCAGCAACAGGACTTTATAGCCTGCAACCTTGAAAAGATCTGCTTGAGATCTTCAAGCCCATATGAGGATCCAGTAACTCAGTCAAATGCACCCCTCACAGCCAGCTCTCAATGGTAAAAAATCTAAGCAAAAATGTTTAAGTGGCTCTGTCTGAGGCAACTCTTGAAAGGTTACAGGCCATGTTTCTTTTCATTTTTTGCAGGTCAATAGGTTAAGTGGTTTAAGCCAAACACAAAGAATACCATGCTAGCCACAGCCAACCTATGCTAACCAAGTTCAGGCACCTCAATGGAGACAGCAAATTGTCAACCCTAGAAGAGAGAAAGAACGCTAAACCAGTGCAGGCTGTAGCAAGCAAATCAATGGCAAGGGTGAGAAGTGGCATGGAAGATATTACCAATAGTCTCTGAAGACTCATGTAAGGATTATGGTGTTGGGCAAGTCAAGTTTGATGGCTTTCAAGGCTCTGGCAGGAAAATCAGTTGAATTAAGGAAAGGTTGATCGCCCTTCAATCAGAGAAGGTTAATAGGGTCAAGGCAAGGTTTCAGCCTCAGCTTGGTCCTAATTAAAGACTTTTGGTGGCATGTTGGTGATGATTGAAAATCAAATGATTGTCCCTAGGGAAACAATACTACCTATGAAAAGCAGAGATAGAAGCATCAAACAGCAGACACAACAAAGGGAAAGCCTGATACCGATTTAGAACATCTAGCAAATTAGGAACAAATACTAAGATTCCATTCATATTGTAACTCTGAGAAAACTCAATAAGCAAGGAAGGAACCTTCTATGAACTATTATGCGCAAGAAACAAAATATCATTGACAAAATCTACTAATGTTTGGACACTAATCCTAAATAGCAATAAACCCACCCTAAATATCCCTAAAAGAGCACTTCTAAGAAACAAGAAAGAAAAAAATAATAAAAGTATAAAAATATGTTATCATTTCTACCCTAAAAACTCAAAATTTTCTACTCTCTACTTACATTGCATCTTTCCAGAATCTCTGATTCCTTTCATCCTGCAAGCACAGGAAAATACCTAGATAAACATCAAAACCTACTTGCTTTATCTCCATTGCTACCAAAAACTTGCGACTGCCTATGAGGATTAAAGGAATTGGAATGACCCAATCATTGCCGCTCACAATATCACATTCTTTCTTAGCCCCCTTTCTTTATTTGCTCCTTTTCTAGGTAAGGGTGCATTACAATCCCTATTAGATCTAAAAACAGCAGAAGATGCCTAGTCCAAATATACAAATTCCAACCCCTACAATAAAAAAAGAAAAAAAGAGAGAGGAGCTGCATCTATTTCAATTCTAGAAACCATGTTATCTGTGGAAAGCAAGCACTTTCTCTCAAATCAAGGCTTTCACTTGGAATTCAACCTTATTATACCATAGAAATGACTTGTTGAAGAGACAAGGCCTAAGAAGACTTGCAGTCCAAATATTCACATGCAGTAGTCCTGTTTTAGCAAGATAAATATAGACCTTATCTTCACTGTTAGACAGAAAGGCAGCTTCAGATGATATTTTCACATCCTGAGCAAATGTGAGCTTATCCAATGAAGATGAAGATGGCAGGATAGAAATACTGAGGTGTAGAAGAAGCCATTGTGGGAAGATTTGGTAGTGATGTGTGGAAAAGAAGCTGCGCTGTGCTATCTGGATCAACTTATTTCATTGTCTCATCCATTCCCTCAGCCATTCTATTCCGCGCAACTCTACAATCACACAAATTCCACTTACGTTGGATTGTCTGCCTCTTTTCTGTTCAGGTGAACTCTGGGGCACTTCTTTTACCTATCTTTTACCTCTCTCTCTTTATTAAAATGGAAATTTTCATATTCAAATAAATTAATTTAATTTATTTTAATCGTCTGAGATATAGTTATGAGAGCTCATTGAAAAGGAAAAGAAATTTTATTGAGGTTAGAGTTAAAGGGAATAGGAAGAACAAAGGTAGGCTGAGTAAATATTAGAGAGAGATTAGTAAACGGGATTTGACTTCTTTTCCAACTTTTGTGAATGGCTAAAAGGATTCAATTAGACAACAGAAAGTGCTGGAGCCTAAAACATTGTTGTTGTCTTCCTGTAATTTTTATAGCTGTAAATAAGGCAGTATTTTGTTATCATCTTTTTTTCCTCATGACGTTCTACCAGGAGGACCATTTACTGAGGTTTATGTCTATGTATTCATTCCATGTCCCATAATCAATTCTTCAGAGTACAAAAATATCAAGGCTTTACATTTGGAGGAAGGTGATTGTCTGAAGCAAAAAAAAAAAATATTAAAATTTGAGGAGATGACACATAAGTCAAGGGTGTATCATTGACTGAACAAGTCTGCAATCTAAGTCCAGGAAATATAAAAGGGCTGGTGTCCAGATAGGCCTTATATGATTCCATATAAAATCATGACTTCTTAGGAAAAGAGCTTAAGTCTGAAGAAAATTTCAGCAATGCTCCACAGCATTTATCTTCAGGTTCAAGATCATTAGTCATGTATGTGCCAGCGCAACATAATATATACGTGTGGTAGCAAAACCAAAATTCCAAAAAAAAACAAATTAAAGAATGACCACAACCTCAAACATGCATTGGAAACCAGAATACAACTTGAAAAGTGAGTGCGCCCATACCTGTGTTTCCATATCATCGGAATTTAACCTCTTGTGGTAGGCATCAACAAAGCAGCCTCTTTCATTTTCTGGAATAAGATCTCTAAATGGCTCCCATGCTGTGTATAGAAAAAACTACACTGAATATGATGCATTTCCAGCAGAACAAGATCCAATGCCAATAACAGGAAGGCTAAATATTCAGGTTCCACATCAAGAAATAAATGTTGATTCAGTCGTGAGTTTCAAGTCCAAGTGGTACAATGTCTTCACATTTTACCATACCTCTGCACAACATTCCAAGTCTAGGCTGCCGCATTATAATTGATGGATAAACTTATTGCATGAGAATGGTTTCATAGAAAGAGATTATGGTCCCTTTGTCAAACATGTGGCTTGTCAGGAGCAGAGGAATAATATTATCTTCAACTATACATCTGATCCTGGCAACCCTCCATTTAATATCATTGCATCCTCTCTCTTGATAAAGGCCTTTCCACTTTCCCAGACAATTCTATCAGATGTCCCAAACAATTAGACTACAATGCACACAATACTTATTGCATATGGTGAGGGATACGAGTAGTGCTCCCTAGGCACCAGTTAATACAATTACATTTTCTTTATTAGGCACCAAAGTAGAAAACTAATATTAATCTGTCATATAGCTATACTAACACCCAATTGACAATAATAGAGTTGCCTTTAAAGCACACGTTAGGACTTTTTGTGTCGGCAACATCAGTGACAAAGTATTGTCTTTTGAGTCAGACCTTAAGGGTCTATGTGTTAGCTCAAAGTTGGCTCAAACATCAAAATTCTGGCATAGAATTTTGCTCAATGTTTGCTCAAATTTTGGCTTGACTAAAAAACAGTTATTTACTAGTATGTATGCCTTTTCAATTACTTTGACTGACTAGCAGCTAACTGTGTGTCCACTATCCACTTCATTGATAATGCTTTGATCGAGCCTTTTATATATTAATTACCCCTTAACTTTTTCTATAAATGGCTCAGATCTTCAATACTCATTGAGCGTATTATCTTTACAAGAGTCACCAACCTTTGGAATAATTTTCATATTTCTATATTGGCCTACGCATGAAGCTTAAGAAATCACTCATCCACAACCCTTGAACACATTTCTTAGCCTGCAATCCTACAAAATTTCGATACGTGGCTCATACGTAGAAATGAGTCATTTTTAACTAAAAGAGTCAATTTGAGAATTCTTATCGAAAAATGAACTAAAAAAGCCAAATGGAATCTGAATCCACGGCTTGGAGGGCAAATTCAAAGAGTAGGCTCTTAAGTAGAGATCAAGTGTCGAGGGGAGCCGCCTATGGGTCAAGTGCGTCTTTATTATTTGCACTATAAATTGATAATAGTGGATTTGTTTTTTAGCAGCTTGAGATGCTTGAATAGTTTTTCTCAAATTGTTTGGTTATTGAAGTTTTTCTTCATCAACAAGATCATGTAAAATTTAAATTTACGTGAGCTTTATATTATCTTATTGTGATTGTGATTATCCTACTCAAGGTACATTGGATTTTAAAAGTGGGTCCAAACCCACCGTTTTTTTAATAGCATAAGCCACTCCTTAGTTTTTCAGAACTTGACAACAATACTATCATTGATATTTTACCTACAATCTTCCACCAGATAAAATAACAATTTGATCATATAAATCATTAAAGTTTCCCTAAAATTTGAACTAACAAAAATGGGGCATGTCCAGATTCCTCCATATACCATTGTTTTGGCAAAATTTACCAAAAAGTTTCACACTCACCTTGGAATTTTCTAACCTTAAGAAATCCATGTACTTAAACATTCAACTGTCAAGGTGATGTCTAACAATAAAGTTTGGCCTCCCCTTCAGCTGTAGCATGTTTCCAAATGAGAGGATCCTCTGAACCAATAAAAGCTCCTTCAACATACACTAAAATATCTTATACTTTTACTGAACGTTCATACAACAAAACTTTATTCAGTTTACCAGAACCAAGCAAAGAATTGCACAGTGAAAGAAAAATAACTAAGTTACAATGTCATTACGATCTCTGGCATTGTGATAAATGTTATTGTGATGTTTTCCATTCTCTGAGGATGACTTGTCCTAATCTCATAATGGGGCATCAGACATATGTGAAAGTCTTTGACGATAAGTGAATAAGAAATAAGATGCAACCTTCTTTGACGATAAGTGAATAAGAAATAAGATGCAACCTTAGTCTCCCAGCTATTACCAGTAAACAAGACTCAAACGCTATAAATGATTGAATTCCTAGCAAAAAGGATTCCTGCTGGCAACAGCTGCTGCCAGAACCCGCTGAGAATGCTTCATAGGTTTTCCTTTCTCAGCATTGTCTATGAAAAACCAACATGGGGGGGGGGGGGCACTTCATTACCTCAACCATTCCCTTGCCCCATGAACCACCCCCACAAAAAAAGGAAGAAAGAAAAAATCTTGTTCGCCTAACTAAACATGGCCTAAGAGAAACCACAAAGGGTACATTTAGTATAGCACAAGCATATCAAGCCAATATAGGCAAATACTATCTTGGACATTGCCAAACAACACTGAGAAAACACAAAGATTGACATACAGTTTGCATACAGCCACACACATGAGTGCTCACACACTGTGCGAATGTGAGCTTAAAAGGAAAATATCTAGCCATAACAAAATATATCAAAACCATGCATCACTCAATACCAATAGGATGCTATAAAATGAGTCACATACCATCAGGGAATATAGCAGCAGCACCACCCTCATAGAACCAATCAATCTCTTTCTTACGCAATAGAAAGATCCCTCTAAGGACCATGCCAGTTACCTTAACCAAAAATCATAACTATAAGTAATAGACTTATGACTTGAACAGAGCGGCAAGAGAAGAAAATATGACTCAGAAAAGTAGGCACCTTGTCAGGGTGTGATTGACTGTATGCAAGAGCCAAAGTACTTCCCCATGAGCCACCGAACACCTACAGATTTGGAAACTGAAATAATTTTACAGGTAAACATGATAACAACAAACCTCAACCGTACAAGATATGTCAACCTGCCATTCTGGAACTTCTAAGTGCTCTCTTAGTTTTTCAATGTCTGCGATGAGATCCCATGTTGTATTTTCCTTCAGGCAAGCATGAGGGGTACTCTTTCCTGCACCTCGCTGCATAGGGAGTGAGGAGGGTAGAAACTTTCAGCAAATAAATCTAGAAGAACATTTACAAGCATCAAACATCAAAGTTCGAGGAATTAACCTGATCAAAGAGAATTATCCTATAAAATTGGGGATCAAATAATCTTCTATTGCTAGGTGTAGTACCACCACCTGGGCCACCATGAAGAAACACAACTGGCTGCAGGGAAAAGTATAATAACATGAACAAACAGACACGTTCTAGAAAAACAAAAATGAGCAGATGTTTATATAGATATAAGTAAACGATAGGTCTCAATGTTGGAGAGTCGCAGCACAAGAAATCTACCATTCCGCCGACAGGCCAAATAGTCGAGTTAAGTCCCACCAACACAAAAAAACGAAACGAAAAAATTGAGAGAGAAAAAATAAACTAATGCCCAACACAGAATTGCAGTATTGAACATGCGATAGTACTCACATGCCCATATGGGTTTCCAGACTGCTCCCAGTAAAGTGTATGGAGAGATGAAACCTTCAAGAAGCCAGAACTATATGGCTCTATAGGAGGATAAAGATTCCTGTTAACTTCCGAGCATTCCTTTCCTTCCATCCAAGTATCCAAGTATTGCTGAATGTTGTAATCACAATTCAAACTTAATCCTAGCCTTCTTCCTACATAAACAACTAAGAAAAATAAAATTCAGCTCATGCCCATTTCAAACAGCAATTCAACGAGGGAAATAGTCAATTAAACAGGTGCTAAATTTACGGCAAACAAATAATTCGCCACATTTTACACTTGCATTCGGCTAATTAGAAGCATCAGCAAGAGAGAATATAGGGAGAAAGGGATAGAGAGACCTGTGGAGAAAGGTTGATTACTGGCGGAACGCGGAAATTTGGGCAGACGAGATGAAAAAGAGGGAGGCGGAATCGAAGTTTGATGAATTTTCTTAAACGAAGTAAGCCCCACCACCCCCGCCCCTAACATCCCGCGGTGGTTAATGCCGACGGCTGTTCATTTTGACGCAGGCGGCAGTTTGAGCGTTGAGTTGGGGGATGGGGGATTTCATATTTTGCCCTTTTATATTTTTTGGCAATATTATCCAACGTTATTTTAGTTTTAATTTTATATTATATTTAACTTTCTTATTTTGAATGAATTAGGATAAACTATGATAAAATAAAACAATATATCACATTAAATAATAAAACTTATTATATAAATAAATTTGACATTAAAATTGACTCAATTATGTAAACACAGAATAAAAAATAATTATAAATTTTTAAATTCTGATGCGTCATTGAATTCAAATTTCGAACAGATTCGGGCTAATCCGCTTGTCTTGGTTCCGACTCCGTTCACTGAGTTTGGATCCTGCACACCATTAAAACGAACAAGAGGTCAGTGTGTCAGCGAGAAGTTATCCCACTGAAAATACTCAAACGCTCAAGTCAGTAAACAGCCTTCAAAATTTAAGAAGGTTACTGGAACTGAGAACTGAAAGAGAGAGTGAGTGAGAGTGTGTGGATCTCCAGATGAAAAAGAGACAAAATCGTCTTCTTGAATCTGGATGGTGGGGAGGTAGTAAACGGCTGTCGGAAGTACGTTTGTATGCCTTGAATTTTTTTAGTGTCAACTGAGAGTAGAGAATTGTATGTCTGTCTTAGTTGTTGTTGTGGGCGTTGTGTGAGAAGAAGTTTGCATGCCGTGAATGAAAATTCTAGGGTTTACTTAAAGAATGACATGGTGATCTCCCTTGGTTGGAAGATGTGATCCCCTACGTTATTCTGGATGGCCTTCCTTCTACAGGGAGGTGCAAGTTGCCAAACTGGCTGAGATTGCTTTCTCAATGAGTTTTAAGGCATTTCACACCTTACCGTCTAAGTTTCCTTCCTTACACTGAGTGTTCTCTCACACCTTCTGCTTTGCCTTCTTCGCCTTCAACCCGTTTTCGCTCCCAAAGAAACCCTAACTCCTCTGTTAATCATGGATTCGTCCTCTGTTGTCGACATCTCTTCTGTTTTTTGAGAGAGTGACATAAAGGCACTGTGTGTTGAATTTAACATCCCGAAGGACATTGCATGGAGGGTTCCGAACAAGGATGACAGGGCCTTCTCTCCACCAGTGGGATACATGATGGTGTATGAGGCCCACCCGAGCAGCGGTCTCCGTCTTCCTCTTCCAGACGACTTGCAGTCGATCCTTCAAGCTCTGCGAGTTCCTGTTGTCCAACTCCATGCTAATGCTATACGGTATATTTGTACTCTTTGCATCTTCCTTCATAAGCATTCTAAGCGATTGACAATGTCCATGGTGAAGGGCTATTTAAGATAAATCAGAGAGGTGAGTGCATCTCCCTGGTTCCCCGTAGTGGCCTAAAGATAAATACGGACCATCTACAATTCACTGAAGAACTGGAAGAATCGGTTCTTCTTCATGAAGGTGACGGAAACCTGGCCCCTGGAAACGGATTGGGGTGAGGTGTCGGAGGTGTACACTGGGACGCCGTCTGTGGCGGAGACAGCGTCCTTAGAGTGGTTGACCAAATTGGTCAAAAATCACATCTCTGATTTCAAAATGGATTTCTTGGTCTCTAGGGTAGAGGCCAAGAAGGTGAACTAGGGATCGCCTTCCCGACTCAGAAGCTCAAGGTGCTACCGCAGGCGATGATGATGCATTCGGAAGAGTCCAGGGGCCTGCTCATCCGCCCCAATCCAACAAACGACATTTCATTGGCCCGCGGCCCAAAAGGATGACAGTGGAGACGCCCTCCTCATCGTCTTCGGGGGCCAACTATATCACTGTCGGGATTTGTAGCGACCCCAGCAGTATCACCGGGATGAAGAAGTCTTTTGAGGATCTGCCAGAGGCTAGGGGTCATCCTGGCGTAGTCCACACCATAGGTGTTTCCTCGAGTGGCACAGACGGAGACCTTTTCAGAGTCAGCCTGTGAGCCGCCGGCGAATGTGTAAGAGTCGTCTGTCAGCTCACCAGCCACGCAGATGCCTACTGAGCAGCCGCAGTGGAGACCGTCGTTGGGGGGCCTGCTGCCGCCGCAGATGATGTCGATGAGGGGCTCCTGGATGAGATCCTGGAGGAGGCCGTCACCAGCTCCGCTCGCGAGGGCATTGCTTCCGGGCCGTCGTAGCCTGAGCAAGGCTTGGAGGCCAAACCTGAGAGGCCCGCGCGATGAGTCTGGGAGGTATAATCTTTCGTGACGCTTTCTGCATAATTTTTCCTTTTATAATTCCTAACGTGTTTTGTTTTTTTGGTGCAGAAGGAGAAGGTGACGGCTGCCATTGCCAAGGTAGTTGACCAGCGGGATCGGGTGATCTCTAACAGGGAGGCAGAGATTGCATGGCTGGATGCGAAGTTGGTGGCTTTGGGGACGGAGCACGGGTTTGATGCCGCCGCCTTGCAGACTGTTCTGGACGATACAGAAGCTGAGAATGCTAGTCTAAAGGAGAAGAATGCCTTGCTAAGATAGGAGAACGAGCGGATCACCAGGCGCCTTAGCCAGCTTGGAGGGCAGCTGACAGAGCTAGAGAACCGCCTGAGCCTCTGGATACGCCCTTACGAGATTGAGCAGCTGATGTGGACGCGGATGTGGAAAGGGGTCAATATGTGTCGGTGTATTGCGAGGCTTATTGACCCTAATTTTCCGATGGACCTACTTAATATGTCAAAGAGGTCCTCCCAAACCTGCGAAAGTTTCGTGAGGGATCCGCGAGATGGTCAGGCGCCGCCTCCGTCGCCTCCTTATCCTTTTGCTGATTTTTGGTCTTCCCTTTATATTATGTACACTGTAATATGTTTGAAAGTAATAAACTGGGAAAATTTTCACTTTGTGTCTATTTCTATTTACTGCTTTATGCTTGCATGTCTACTGTACTGGACGATCGACTTAGTTGGCTGGCGGCCGTTGCGTTGCTGCCAAAGGAGTAAAATCATTAGGCTGCTTTTTTTATAGGCGGCTGTGTTAATCAGCCTAGTAGTGGCAGCTTGTGAGTGAAGCCTGGCGGCGTTGCCCAAGTACTTACTTGAGCGGCCAGTGTTGGAGAATAGTTTTTCTCCATTCGACCATCGTTGACTGATCATGTTATCTCCTCTTGGAGGAGGTCGTTGCGTGTGCTGCGCTAACCCCCTAAGATTTTGACCGCTAACGGGCCATTTGGATGACCAAGGTTTAGATTCGATCTTATATGGGCCGACTGGATAATTAGGGTTTAATACGACCGCTAACGGGTCGCTCGGATGATCAAGATTCATACTAGACTGCTCATGAGCTACCTGGATGACTAGTGTTTAGCTACAACTGCTAATGGGCCACTCGGATGACCGAGGTTCATGTTCGACCACTTATGGACCGCCTGGATGATCAGGATTTATTAACGAGAGGGTGAGGATCCTCCCAACTTACAAGCAGTCAAGGTCGGGTAACCTGTAAAGCAAACACATATATATATATGCACACAGGAAGGGGAATGCAGTATGCTAAGGAAACACTCATTTTTTATGAATTGAAACAAGCAAGCGGATGCGTACACGGAATAATGCAATTACATACTTGTGCCCTTTATTGGAAGTAGCGTTTGAGGTGAATCACGTTCCACGTTCATGGGACCAACCTTCCGTCCTGGTTTTAGAGTTTGTATGCTCCGTTTTGTAGGACGGTGGAGACTAAGAAAGGCCTTTCCCAATTAGGGGAGCTTATTGCGGCCGGCCAGCTTGCTTGTGACCTTGACGCCTCGTAGGATCAGGTCTTCAATATCGAATTGTCGCACATTTACCTTTTTATTGTAGTATCGGGTGATTCAATATTGGTAGGCCGCTGTCCGCATTCTAGCAGCGTCGCAGGCTTCCTCCAACAAGTCTAAGTATTCTCTGATTTTTTGAAAGTTTTCGTGTGGGTCAAATGATTCCACCCTAAGACTTGGAAGCCCAATTTTGACCGGGATTACCGCTTTAGTCCCATAATAGAGACTGAAGGGCGTCTCGAACATTGGTTCTTTTGGGGTTGTCTGGTAAGACCAGAGAACCGAGGAGAGCTTGTCTACCCAGGATCCCTTGCTATTCCAGCTTGGTCTTTAACCCGTAGAGTAGCGTTCGGTTCGTGACCTCCACCTGTCCATTCACTTGGGGGTATGCCACCGAAGTATGGACCAACTTAATGCCAAGGCTGGTGCAGTACTTAGTGAAGCGTTTCCCCAATAATTGGGTCCCATGGTTGGTCACGACGATCTCAGAGACGCTAAATCTGCAAATATTATTCTGGTGAAGGAATTCAAGAGCATTGTGCTCCGTAATCTTTGCCAGTGGGATGGCCTCGACCCATTTGGTAAAGTAGTCGATGTCCACGATGATCAACTTCCTTTGCCCTGTGGCAACAGGAAATTGGCCGAGAATATCGAGCCCCCATTGCCCGAACGGCCAAGGGGCCTGAAGTGTCTTCAAGTCAGCGGACGGCTGGCAATGAATGTTACTGTGAAGCTAGCAGCTTTTACACTTCTTTACAAATTTGAGCACGTACTTTTTCATCGAGAGCCAGTATTAGCCTTCCCGCATGACCTTGAAGGCTAAGTTTTTTTTGCCAAAGTGCGATCCGCAAATTCTGAGGTGCACTTCGCCCAAGGCGTAGTCAACCTATTCGGGAGTTAGGCACCGGAGGTCTGTGGTTGAGTAGCCACGGCGATATAGCCGTCCGTCAATCATATTGTAACAGTCGGCTGTCTTTTTGATTCGCTTAGCTTTCTCTACGTCTTCTGAAAATTATCCATCAGCCACATAGTTAAGGTAGGGCGTTATCTAGCTTTCCGCTTTAAAAATCTGCATCGCCTCCTAGTTTTCTATGCATGGAGCGTTCAGAATCTCCATCATGTCCCTCGAGTACTGTTCTAGATTTTATGTTGCAACGACTCTAGCCAGCTGGTCTGCCATCCAGTTTTCAGTTCTTGGAACATGAACCAGGGTTAGTTTGTCGAAACCCTGGGCAGTCTCCCTCGCCTTTGCCAAGTGCTTAGCCAGGTGAGGGTTACTTACCTCGAAGTATCCGTTAACCTGGTTAACGATTAGTTCGGAGTCGCTATAGACCGCCAACCTCTTGGTAGAGCACTCATTGGCTAATCATAATCTGACTAACAGGGCATCGTATTCGGCAACATTGTTGGTTGCCGAAAAATTGAGTCTGAGGGAGTACTTCACCTCAAATCCATCTGGGGTCGTGAGGACCACTCCAGGACCACAGTTGGCGTCCGTAGACGATCCGTCTACGTGGAGTATCCATTCTAGAACTCCGTCAAGCTGTTGCGCACTTTCTATTGGCTGCTTTGCGAGAACTGGGGTCATGGTTTCAATAATGAAGTCAGCTAGAGCCTACGCTTTTACAGCAGAATTGGGCCAAAATTCGATGTCAAACTCGCCCAACTCGATAGCCCATTTTACCAGCCGTCCAGAAATGTCG
>JAOVVI020001381.1:0-24645 GCA_028571085.2 Nepenthes alata
TTCAATTGCAGGCAGGGTCATGTTTGAGGTGTGCCGAAGCTGGTTCTCGTGAATGTTATGTAATTGATGCAGGGAAGGGGGAACGAGGGGAGGAGAAGAAGAAATTGGGAGAAGGGGAAGAAACAGGAAAAGTGAACAGAAAAAAGAGAAATAAAGATTAGTAGAGAGAGAAGGAAATCATAATTACTCAATATTCATTCAACTCATCAATGCTTCCAATAATAGAACTAGGATCCTTATATAGAATTTTACTCTTGGGTTAATTAGAAAAAAATATAATTTTCTAACTAATAATATCTTAAAATGAGAAAATAATATGGCATAATTTTTTAAAATAAAAAATAAAATATTATTAAATGAAATATCTCAAATCAAATAAAATAAAATCTCCAATAAAATAAAATAAAATCAAATCAAATAGATTTTAAATTTTTTCTAATTTAAAATGTCCATAATATCTGCATCAATTCTCTTTGGGTGGTTAGGACTCAATTCCGTCGAGTAAAAACTCTTATTGTCAATCTCCTAATCACAAATTGAGTAGCTGCACAATCTTCTGCCGACTCCTATAAATGCGTGTGAGTGGCTGTTGAAATCAGACTAAGATATGTCTTTTTGTATGTGAGCCATGTATACTGGGATGCCAAAAAATTATCAAAAATAAAGTGGCTAAAAGAATTTTCAGCTAGTGGCTAAAAGAATTTTTGCACAACCCGTCTTACTGTTAACAATACTGGGTGCATTGTTCGTGATGCTGGGTTGGACTGGTTCCTACTGAAGAGGCAAAATGCTATGTAAAGGAAGTGAAGAAAAAGAAACAATGTGTTTAGCCGATGATGCGCTTGAGACAAAACACATTGTTCACAATTTTGAGGGCTGCTTTTTGTTGTTAGAAAAAAAAACGTTGTGTGAAGGAAGTTGGTAAAGCAAAAGACAGATCCAGAGTAGATTGGTCACTGGCAATGGGCACGGATCTGGTTGAGCACAAATTTTAGCGTTGGTAATAGGTGCGGCTCACAAGTCCGAGCAAGTGAAATGAGTCGAGCGCTGGAGATGGATGGAGAAGACACAAATCAGGGCACTGAGAAGAAGATACAAATTTGAGATGGATGGTGTCTTTTGGTGGACGATGATGCTGACGAAGAAGACAAACCCCAGTCAGTGATCCCAATGATGAAAACACAAAGCCCAGTTGGTGATGTCGATGCTGATGATGCCGGAGAGAATTTTAGGATGAAAGTCAATGACATTCACAGTGGTGTTTTCTATTCTTTTTTTTCTGCTCTGTTATGTTTTTTTTTACCTATTTTTTTGTTGAGTTGGGCCTCAAAACCCAAACACACAGAGGCAAATTTAGCAAAACGCAGCAATGGGGTGCTCAGTGCACGCTCTCTCTTTTTGACGGCAATGGCGATGACGGACACTTGCTCTTTCAAGTGATGACAGCAACGACAACAAAGCCGAAGACGAAGATGAAGATGAAAATGAAGATGGAAAGGACGATGAAGACGAAGATGAAGAAGATGAAGGCGCAGGCGACGAAGACAAAGAAAATGAAGACGAAGAATTTGGCACAACCCGATTCGTGACTTCTCTCTTTATTTTTTTTGGTCTCTCTAAAGGAGCGACGTGGTTGCTAGAGCTTGGGTTGGGCTTCGGCTCAAGCATGTGGGTTAGGATTTGTTTTCATTGATGGTGGTGGAACTTGGTTGCTGGGTGGTGGTCAATTAGGGCCTTCGGGTGATTTGGATGGTTGTTGTGGTCATGATATGTCCTGGAGGTGAAGGGCAAGGTTGTGGTGGTGGCGGTCAGTGGTGACGTGGAGGATGGGTCCAGTGAGTTGAAGGGGAGGAAGACGATATACAGCGCTTTCGGTGAGAGTGGCCACTGGTAGTGTTCTCCTACCTCTAGCTATTGCTGTTCCATTGGCTGCTGCTGGTGTTTCGTTTAAAATCGCTTTTTTTTTTTCATTTTTTTCACTATTTTTTTTTCAGAAACTCTCTTCTTTTTTTTTCAACAACAATTTTTTTTTGTCAATAATATATTTTTTTTCTATAGAAATAGAAAAGAAAAAAAACTGGATGATACCTTGCTTGCCAAAAAAAGGTGCAACTGTTTCTGAGGTGTAAGATGGTGGGGCATTGGAGTTGGTGATGATGCTAATAGTGTGGGTTGCACGTGAAGGATGCTGTGAAATTGAATAGTAGGTAGAGGGGTCCTACTAATGAGTTATTTTAGGTTTAGTCTCTGATACTATAGGGGAAGGAAAGGGGAAAAAATTGGGAGAAGGAGAAGAAATAGAAGGAGGAGTAGAGAGAAAAAAGGCAGAGATCAATAAAGAGAAGAAAATTATAATCATTTAAATTTTATTTAACTTATCAATAATGCCTTCAACATTAGAGTTAGGATCCTTATATAGAGGATCGCTATTCTAGGTTAATTAAGAAACAAATATAATTTTCTAACTAACGATATTTTAAAATTAGAAAATAATATTACACAATGTTTTAAAATAAAAATAAAATTGTATTAAATAAAATCTTGCAAAATTAAAGAAAATAAAATTTCCTATTAAAATCAAATAACTCTCAAATTACTTTTAATTTGGAATGATGTTCGCATCATTAATCCATCCTGTTGCTCGCAGAGGGGTATTTTTGGACTGTTAAAGGGATTGTAATGCTTAGATTCTAACTATTTATCTCAAAATCCACAAGGATAGTAGTGTGAAAGACGTTAATGATTTTCTACATAGTGAACTGTCAAAATTGACCTGGATGGGTCTTCAGAATTGTGAAAAAGAACCCCTTCTAACATGATTAATAATATTAATCATTAAATCATTGCATTAGCCAATACAACTCATTAAATCATTACATTATGGCATTGTTGCCATTTAATGGTCAATACAATTACATAATGGCATATCAGTTGCTATGATTACTTAAAATTGTTATATCATATTTGGCTCTGTAGTGTATCATATGTCCTAAAATCTGATATATTTGTTGTTAATTTGTTCCATTGAGGCTCCTATGCTTTCATGTCCCTCCTTACTAGCCACCATCCTTGTCTTTCCTCTTTCTTTTGCAACATAGTTTTCTTTTTAAGGGTGATATGCATAACTCAATTCTGTGCATGAGCATCATAATGATGTTTTTCTTCATCTTGTTGGGGATCTTTCTTATGTTTCTAATCGTTTAATATTTTGTGTCATCTTCTTCCTCCTCTCTCTCACTTATTTTTCAATACATTCTAGGCAACTTTAATAGCTAGTGATATTGAGAGCAGAGAAATTCTATCCAGACTTCGGCTCTGATAAGTGGAGAGATATGAACATGTCTATGAGATGATTGATATTTTCTAGTGTTTTGTCTGCCTTCTTGTTCAGATCCTCTTATTCTTGAGCCTATCTAGATACGAACTTATCCATGAAAAGACAATGAACATGTATAAATTTGTGTTTTGGTTGTCTCTGTGTTTCATGCTTGATTTGTGCTTTTGATTATATTGATTGTGCATTTTTTCTCCATTTTCAGGTGCTGCATTTGCAGTTGCTAATAATTTGATTTTATCTGGCCCTAAAATGATAGTGTTGATTGAAAGAGTTCTGCATTATTTTCATTATTTATTTCATGTTTTTGGCCTATTCCCTGGAGACAATTCTCCATGGTCTCTACCCTAAAATTCTCCCCTGGAGACAATTTATTTCTCTCTTTTTTGTTTTTTATTTTTTATTTAAGCTTTTTCTCTCTTTATGGGGGTTGCTTCACTAAAATAGCCAAATAGTGGGAAAAGAGTGGAGGATTTATTTAGATAAAGCAAAACCGTTTAATTATTCACATTCTAGTTAAGCCTCTCAATTTCCCTATCTTCTCTACCACTTTTCAATATTTTGTTCATTCAATTTGAGGCATTGCACTTGCCTCGTGTTTTCAGAAAGTTTCATAAAGTTATATTCATTACCTGAGAAAGCTCCAACAATTTGCTAAGTGCCATTGTTTCTCCTTGCATGGCCTCCTAAATCTTCTTTTGGACTTCAAAGGAGTTGACCTCCTAGAAGGAAACATTTTGATTCCTTGGAAGCATCCTAGTTCTTGTCCCCTAAAATATTTTGATGACTCATTAGACCCGGGAACTTTCTAGTCCACAACTGTCTTGGACTCGTAGCATTCTCCATCTCCAAGAGCTGTGCAAGCTGCCAAAGGATTATATTCTTCAATAGCGTCTAACCCATTCCAAGTTGGTCCATAAACTCTTAATTTCTTCACAGTTGAAAGAGTTAAACTCCATTCTGGGGTTTATTTATATGATTAGTAACCTATTATATAGATGTGGACAAATATGCGACCTGACCTAAGCATGACAAAATTGAAAATGAAGAGATAGACATTGCTTGGGTCAAATACACAAAAGTCATCTTTATATATCTTTATGCTTATTATAAAACCACCACTTCTATTTTTCATTTTACTTAACCCCATATGTTTTGTGTTTCCCTTGAGTTTAGTACATGTGCCTATTTTGTCACATTTTAAAATTAAATTCACAATTTTTCCCTTACATGTTGGGAAAATGTCCTTGCATATTTGGAAGGAAACCTTGATGTTTTAGTCATTTCACTAAAAATCATAACAAAATAGAGCACAAATGGTAATTAAAAGTAAAATATAAGGTTCGTTAAAAGAAAAAAAATAAATAAAAGTGGTAGTTTTGTTAGTAGCACCCAAAATATAGGCCATTCTAGAAAAACCAATTCAACAAGATTATAATTTAAGCAATTTTGTTTACTTTATATCCAAGTATTGTACAATATGTAAGCATCCCTATTCATGTCCGGTAGGAGCTGGGTTCTTGCGTCCACTACCAAGCTCTACCAACCACGAACACATCCACATTCTATCCAAATCACATGAACTAACTCAGCTAGCTAAACTAGGATTTATGCAAATATCTCTCAAATAAAACAAGAATACTCAAATAACAAGTATATTAAGTAAACGAACTTCTAGGTGTAACACCCGATTCCCACTTAATTTAGTTTGATATTATTAGTTTATTTTAGGTATATTAAAAATAATTGCATAATTAAATTTGAAGAAAATTTGGAGAAAAGAAGCCGGTTTGGCACCTAAGGCATACCTGACACGTGCTCATGTGCATTTTTGGTAGATTGGGTGTCCTGTGGAACACCTCTGGATTGTTCAAACGTGTTTTGGGTAGATTGAGGGGCGCCTGATGCATGCTTTTTGGGTGCTTGAGCGTGATGTTAGCCAATTGCTAGTGCTTGAACCACGCTTACGGTGGCGCTCATGCAATTGGGGTTTGTTATGGCGCCTGATGTATGCCTGACCGGCGCTCGTGCGCTGATTTGTGTATATAAGAGCGCCTGTCATTGTTTTTGGGCATTTTTGTGGGAAAAGAGGAGAAATGAGAGAGAAAGAGAAGGGAAGGAAGAGAGAGGAAGAGGGTTTTTGAAGTATCTTTTGGTCAGATCTGTTAGATTAGATATTAAAGACAACTATCTTTAAACCACATTTTTGTTCTATTTTTGTTTTCTTTTAGTTTTGCTTACATTTATTGATTTTATTGTACATACATGTCATTTTTACTTACCTCACTTTGGATATATGAGCATGCATGTAGTTTTACCTGATGTTTTGAGGTTTTTCTTCGATTTTGTCAATATTTGAGGATTTTGTTTGTTTTGTAAAAATGGGTAAATATTTTAAGATATTATGTTTATTCATAAGAATATTTACAAAGCAAAAGTCATGAAAACTTGCATATGGGCATTACATGTGGTATTTTATGTATGTGCTTTGGGTTGGGCTCTATTTTATTGTCACTTTGATATTTGTACTTTTCCACATAATGAAAAATTTTGTATTTGTACTTTCCTTAAGTAAAAATTTTGTACTTTTCCGCCAAAGAGAAAATTTTGGATATTTGTTATAAACTCTCCCAGGTTTGGTATTTTATTAAAAAACATCGTAAAGAATTGAACAAACTTGCATATGGGTATTACATGTGGTATTTTATGTATATGTTTTGGGTTGGGCTCTATTTTATTATCACTTCTTTTGTACTTTTCCACATAATGAAAAATTTTATATTTGTACTTTCTTGAAGTAAAAATTTTGTACCTTTTTGCCAAAGAGAATATTTTGGATATTTGTTATAGAATCCCCCAGGTTTGGCATTTTATTAAAAAATTTCGTAAAGAATTGAACAAAACTAGTATATTTGAACGTTTTAGTATATTTAAATGTACTTGAGGATTGCTCCTATCATCCATAGGTAGTAAAAGAAAGTGGCGTTTGTACTAGTCTATAGGGGAAAATATGGAAACGGCCCGCCCATAGGTTTAAATAGTAGTGATTCTCTTTAAAGTTATTAGAAATATGTGAAATCCTTCCTTAAAGTCAATCTTTTGGTCTTTAGTTCTTTGATTTTTTCATGCTTTGGATTTTCGATATGTTTACCTATATCTAATTTGATATTCAAGATTTTTGATTTGAGACTTGCAAGTTTTGATCGCCGTGGATTTGGATATAGGATTTTGGTTGGTTTCGTTCATTTGGATTGTTTGATATTCGTTTTTGGATTATGCATTTTGCGTGTGAAATTGCGTTTGGACATTTGATGGTTGGTCATATTGGCATGTTTAGATTTTTAGCTTACATGGGATTTTGTACATGTTTTTCTGATTTTGTCCTTTCGCTCTGATTGTAGACGTACTGTATTATTATATATTTATATATTGATATTTGTTGAGTATTTGACTCACATTTATTTTTTCTGACCGCTTCTAGATTACAGAGTTACAGATATCTTATAGGGAGCTCGGACAAAGATACTGATCGAGATTTTGTTTATATTTTGTGATTATTAGTTTTGTTGTTAGGTTGTAACTGCATTCACTGTATTTTGATAACAAAGAATTATGGATAGATTGATGTTAGTATATTGTGTCGTCTGGGAGGTAGGTTCGGATTATTCTGATATTTGTATTGTGGAATTTTTTATTTATGTTGGGTCTGTAGTGTGGATTTGTATTATTTGGATTGCCATTTTTCCTTACAGACATTATGAGCAAGTTGTGATCAGTTTGATGTCTGGATCGGTAGTCGCAGTGATCCTATAATAGTTGGTGTTATTTCTTATTATTGATGATGCTATTTGGTATTTTGTCAGGTCCGACCTGGATTTGGGTACAATATTTAGATGCCGTTTGGTTGGGGATTTATTTTATGGATCTTAATTATTGTTTATTATTATTACCTACTTTTGATCCGGGTTTATGATAGTGAATGGTATCAGAGAAAGCTATAAGAAAATGTGTTTTGATTAATTTTGAGGAACTAATTATTTGGATATTTTTGTATGATAGGTATTGATATGGCAGAAAACAAAGAATCTGGGTGTGGAGGATTAGGTTTGGGTCGCGAAGATGACTATTGGGCAATGATGGGTTGTATGAGTGACATTATAGACCGAATGATTTAGCGGCAAGACAAAGATTTGGCTGCAATGAGAAATATGGTCAACCAAGGGCATGTATGACAACCTTCGACCGCTTTACCATTGAGCGTGTCCTGGAGTTTTTGGAGGAGTCTAATCCCAGTAAGGTGGAGAATTTGATATACTGAGTGGAAAAGGTGTTTGAGGTAATCAATTGTCTCGAGGAGGATAAGGTTAAGTTTGTTGTCTACAAGCTTGAAGGAAAGGTGGATAGGTGGTGGTCCACTCAACGAAGAGGCGTAGGAATGGATAATCTAGAAATTTCATGGGATGTGTTCGTGTAGTCCTTCGTGGAGAAATTGTCCCCCACAAATATTTCGGAGATCAAAGAAGATGACTTTAATTGTTTGAGACAAGGAAACAAGACGGTGGCGGAGTACAATACTAAGTTTATCGAATTGTCCCGCTTTACACCTCATGTGGTTGCAGACGAGGCTCGGAGAGCTTAAAAATGTTTGCAAGGGCTGTAAGATTCAATTAGGAAGCAACCGGTACCTCTTCGATTGCGGACGTATAGCAAAGTACTTGATTGGCTCTTCTCATTTAACAAAAGTAAGAAAGGGAGAAGTTCCTCGAGTGGAGATCAGAGAGTAGAGATCAAAGTTTGAATATTGGAGTCTCTCACTCTAAGCCCAAGGCTCAAGATAAAGGTAAGGCAATTGGGGTAAAGTCTTCATCGATAAAGTCCTAGTATTTGAAGACGGTGTGCAAGTATTTTGGTAAACATCATGCCGAGAGGTAATGCTACCGTCAAAGTAGAGCTTGCTTTAACAGCGGTCACATGATGAAAGATTGTCCATTTCCTCTGAGGCCTTCGGAGAAGAAGGTTTCCATACATGAAAGGACTGTCACAGTGACGACAAAGGATGCTTGAGCAGACCCGTTAGTAATTTAAGGTAATGTGCAAATTTTTGACTTTATGGCTTATATATTGATTGATTCTAGATCTACGCACTCCTTTGTGACTCTTAAATTTGTTTGTAAATTGCATGTGCTCTCTTAATATTTGGAGTTTGCATTAGTGGTATCTATCATAGTGGGCAAGTCTTTGTTGGTCGATATTATATATCCTCAATATCTTATTTGGTTTAATGGGTTTGCGTTGTTGGCGGATTTGATTTTACTCGACATGCCTAATTTTGATACTATTTTGAGAATAAATTGGTTGGCGTGCTATCATGTTGATGTGGATTGTCATAATAAGCTTGTCTTATTCTACATTCCTTTGTATGACTCTTTCGAGTTCCTAGTGAGAGTCGGAAGGGGGTTAACTGGATTGATTTCGGCGTTGCATGTAAGCCATTTGATGAAGGATGGATGCCGAGCTTATTTGGCCCACATTACCACATCTGGGAATCACAATGTGTCGCTTGAAGAGATTCCAGTAATATATGAATTTCAGTATATTTTTCCAGAAGGATTGCCTGGTCTATCTCTTGATCGAGAAATTGAATTTGCCATCGATGTTGTGCTCGAATTTGCAATAATTTTGAGGGCTCCTTACAAAATGGTCCCATCTGAGTTGAAAAGGTTGAAATAGCAATTATAAGAATTGTTGAAGAAAAGATTTATTTAGTCTAGTGTATTGCCTTGAGGTGCACCAATGCTCTTTGTGAAGGAGGACAGATCAATGAAACTACGTATTGATTATCGAAAATTGAATAAGAACACAAGAATAAATATCCTCTTATGAGAATTGATGATTTGTTTGATTCGATGATTTGTCTGAGAATTGAATAAGATCACAATCAATAAAGAAGAGTAGTTCGCAGTGATCTTGTGATAGTTGGCATTATTTCTTATTATTGATGATGCTATTTGGTATTTTGTTAGGTCTGACCTGGATTTAGATATCATATTTGGATGTGTTTTTGTTGGGGATTTATTTTGTCGATCTTAATATTAATATTATTAATATTAATAATAATATTATTATTATTATCTGCTTTGGGTCCGGGTTTGTGACACTAGGATGGGATTACATAGTTGACCCTCAAACTGCCAAAACAATCCCCAGAGCAAAATCTAAGAAAAGCCAAAGAGAATTCCCGGAAGGGTCCAAGCTTCATAGCCAAATGTCTCTGGAGGCTTCTCGTTACAATACTTCAGAAAATCATGATGGTTTTGGCCACATTTTCCTGTTGTAGTGTTGTCTCATAAATGTCTCATCAATTTCACTCCTGTCATGGATCTGGATTGTATGCATGATGCAAATGTTAAAGAGTAGAATGTTCAAAGATTGAGACTAATGAAGCCCTTAATAATGACAACCTAGAATAATATAAAATGCTCAAATGTCAAGTCTAAGTTTTGGGTATTGTCAGGAATCTTTCAAATTAGGTACTGGCCAACATCGCATAATCTTGCACCAATTGAAGTTTAAAATCAAATAGATTAACCACTGTGCGAGTGCACTGCTGTACCATTGTTTGTAAAGATGCAATAGAATTGTAATTTCCAGGCTATAAAGTTGCAGTAAAATTTTAATGGAGAACTGTGGTGCATAATCTATTCATTTTTTCGAGTACATACAGTAAAAAATCAATCCTGTGTCTAGGACTTTGATTCTATTTCTTAATTCATTTCTAAGAAAAATGCCTCAAAGTTTAGCTCTAGTGCTGACTTGCTGGTACCTGAGTATAAGATAGCACGCAAGAGATATCACTACACTGCAAGCAATGGAAAATACTGCTTATTCAATCATCCTTTGATGCTAACATCAAAATCCTTCGGTTCCTTCGATTTGGCATATACTTCTCGAATTCCTTAATTTTTAATCTCTTTGTTGAAAAATTGAATTATTCTGGCTACAATTTTGATGGACATGGTTCTAAGAGTGGAAGAAATGATAGAGAAAAGCTGCAATGAAATGTTAATTATGACAAGAAACCCAGAGCTATTTAACAACTTGGTTGCAGTTTTACAGTGTTCTTGTGGGTTTGGTGTCTTTATTTTATGTCCTTCCTCTGTTTCTGTTCCTCTGTATGTGTGTGTATAGTTCTTGTGGGTATGGTTTGTTTCTTTCTCTCCCTGCGAGCTCACAGTGTGTATGTAATTGTGTGATGTGATTCTTGAATGAACCAACAGATAATGGTCCATGTTTCCCATGTAACCGCCTACCTATTTCTCTCCTCATGGTAACCACCGAGACAATTTGATGAAAATTGTTCATAAATGAAGGTGATGATGGTTTTTGGTCACTAAGTCAAATACTTTGTTAATACACCGTCGATAAGGGGTATTAAGGCTTGGAAGATGAAAACCAGTAGGTAATAATTGCAGAAATTCAAGCAATGTGCGGTGGATTCAATGGCGGAAAGTTAGTAACGATCCTTAATCTTAATTCCACATTCGGTCTTAATTGTGATATTTTTGAATGTGCAAGACCGATTTGTCTAACATTTGGTATCAAAGCGGTTGAAAATCTCGACCTTGAATCTGTTCTGCAAAATTTCGCACTTTCTTGAATATTTGAAAATTTTAAAGTTTCGATTTTTGTGAAAATTTGGTGAAAGCTAATGTCGGAAATCATTAGAAAATTTGATTTCTAATATTTTCATATTTTTACATCAATTTTGGTATAAAAATGGCGTAGTTTTCATCGGGTAAAAAATCGAGTCAAAAGGGATATGGGAGAATCCGGCTGGAGGTTGAAGACTACTTAAACGACGTTGTTTTGCTACTGTGAATTGCTACAGTAATTTAAAAAAAATTTGGGCTTGTGCGTGTTCCGGCCCATTTCGTGCCCGTTGCTCTGCCTGGCCAACTGTGCATGGTCAACAAGCTTGGGCGCGGCCCATACCATGTGGGCCAATCTGAAAAATCGCCTTTCAAGCAGGCGCAAGATGCAGGCGCCAAGGTTTGAATGCGCGACAACCTATATTGGCAAGGGCAACTGTAATATTCCGGATCCCGTTTGGATTATTTTATTATTAATTATGATTTTGGGTATTTTAAAATTTTTAGAAATGATCGGAATCATGGAGTGGCTCTCGAGTTGCCCCCATGTTATCGTCTGAGTATCGGTTGGATTTTAGAATAAAATAAAAAGATATAATAATAATAATTATAATAATAATAAAGAAAAAGAGAGAAAAAAAGAATGGGAATAAGGAAGGAGTCGGGGAGAGAGAAAAGAGGAGAGAGAGAGTGAAGGGGCTAGGGTTTTGTTGGCAGAGGAAGAAGGAGAGGGAGGAGAAGGAAGAGGAGAGAGGAGAAGGGGTCGGCGGTGATGCGGTGTGCTAGTGGTCATCGGTGGTATGCGGCGCTGCGGCGTGGGCTGTGGTGATGGTGGTGTGCGACGTGGGTTGCACGAGGAGAGCGACGGTGAAGCTGCGTGAGGAGAGCAACGGCGGTAGTGTAGCGGTGCCGGCGTAGGCGGGTTGATGCCGGGGAGGCCGGTGACAGCCACGTGAGGCGGCACGGTGGTGGAGCGGCAGTAGCAACCCGCGCGGAGAGAGAGAGAGAGGGCAGCTGCAGGCTTCGAGGGGCAGGAGAGAGAAAGGCACAAATCGAGTATAAAGTTGATGCAAGTATCATCTAGCCCTATTCTTGGTCTGATTTATTTTCTGATGTGTTTTGACTACTGTTGAAGATTTTACTAATATGTATGTATTTTTATATACACCTAATTTATTAATTATGTACATGCATGTATATTTTACTAGTCGTGCGGTGGTTTTACATAAATATTTATGATTTGGAGAGTTTTCGGACATCTAGACAGTATATATGTATGTTTGTGTATCTGCATATTGTGGAACCATGAACCAGGCCGTGCGTCGGTCCACACGTATGCTACCGGGGGCGGGGC
This sequence comes from Nepenthes alata, assembly GCA_028571085.2. Taxonomy (NCBI): domain Eukaryota; kingdom Viridiplantae; phylum Streptophyta; class Magnoliopsida; order Caryophyllales; family Nepenthaceae; genus Nepenthes; species Nepenthes alata. The sequence goes on from JAOVVI020001381.1 coordinate 12,338, forward strand.
CACTACGGGTTCATGGAGGTTTGAGACCCGATGGGTCATTCTATGTGATTCTAGGCATGAGATATTGGTATTGCTCCCGACGGGGAGGTTTAGTCCCGACGGGGGTATATGATGTGGCCCCCTTCCGCCGACAGGAAGGTTGAGGCGTTTAGTATCTGACTTGTTCCACTGTATATTTAAATGAGAACCATCGTAAGGAATTAACGGAATAATATATTCGGACGTGTACATATATTTGCGTATTATTATTTTATAATACTTGTACATACATATATATATATATATTGTTATATATATCGTTATTGTATAATGTTTAAAATATAATTATATATATATGTGTGTAATGTCTAGTGACTAATATAATTTAATTAATTAAGGATTAACCACAGCGTTCTTAATTAATAAAATTATATATTATGATCAAATATGGTGTAAGGATATTAATTATGACTAATTATTTTTAATATAATAAAATTTATCTCACATGAAGTTTTATTATATTAAATTAATTAATCATAATAAAATATTAAATTATTTTTCTTAATTTGTCCATAGGGATTAAGAATTGGAATATAATTTGATAATTTTATCATAAAGTTTGGACATAAATTTATTTGAATTAAAAATTTAGCCCATAGGTAATTTTTATGCCAATTGATTCATAATGTATGCTTTACTTTGATAAAACATATTTTGTATTTATTTGTTAGCCTCATAGATTATTTGTTAAGCATGTAGTTTTAAATGCGGCATGCGGTAAGGCATTAGATTATATGGGTTTCGGCTGAGAAACATTGACACCCTTCTATGGATGAAGTGTTGGTGATCAACACATATCGTACATGGATACTTTCCCAACATGTGTTAGACATGTATATCCAAAATTTTTAAAAATTTCTAAAAATTCTGACATGCTCCCACGTGTTTGAGCATGCTTGGGATATGTTTATGATACGTGTTTGTATTGAATTTTTGCTTATATTTGGTATCTTTTGGTAATTAAAAAGTATAAATTGATAAATTTATAATATGGATATTGCTTGATATATTAAAAATATTCTATATTAAATTTTGCCTTAATTTATTAAGTTATATCATTATAACTATTATTTATTTACTATAATAGTTTTTTGAACATATTATAGTATAACTCATTTATATTGGTTTAATTGTATATTTTTTTATATTTTTTGGAGTGAAGAATTAAGAAATTTGTATATTTATTCATAATTTAGTATAAAATGGTATTGTTCATTAATTGAAAAACTTATAAACTATGATTTTTGTTATTATGTCCTCAGTTTGTCATGTCCTCATTTAAAAAAAAAATAGCATGTCGGTGTGTTGTGTTTGTGTCCCTTGTTAGTGTTTATGCATATTAGGGTTTCAGAAATTACTCAATATAGGACTATGCAAGCTCATTCAATTATCAAAAAAGAGGGTGTAATTGAGTTGTGCATATGATAATGGTAAATAATATGATGAATAATCTGAGCCAATCTAAAACATGGTAAATTCCTGTTGTAATCTTGTGTATACAATTGTGTGGGATAAAGAAAGTGGTCCCTGGGTGGGCTCGTATGTGTTTGTTGTGTTTCAGGTTACTGATCTCACATAGACGGAGTTTTTCCATTGTGTTGACAATGCAAAGTTCTAACTGGCTTAGAGGATGAACAGAATCTTTTAATTTATTTGTTCTGGAAAGGTCCCCCCGTCTCATTTTTGATACTTCATCTGTTTCACATTAAGTGCCATTGTCTTCTCTTTGAGGTCAAATGAAGCCACCATAAAATTTATAAAATATAAATGGATTATTTAAAATTTAAAAGAGGTCAATGCTTGAACATAGCCTTTCAGAAGTTTTCCATTATTAATTTAGAGATTCCAAGTTAATAGTGTTTGTGAAAACATAAATAGTCAAAGTTGCATTGTTTGACCTAAAAAGTCAAAGAGAACACTTGATATAAATCAGAGGGATTAATAATAGTATGAATAGTTCATCTTGCTTTATTTTGTTGTTTATATGTTTGTGGGCTGATGTTCAATATGCCAACCATAAAATCCTGCTTCATCAAGCTCACTTTAAAATAGTTATTTAAATCACACCAGCATTAAGATTGCAGTACATTATGATGGATTCAATTAGCGGAAGGAGCAGTGTCAGCAACCCTAATCTGTCCTCAAAGCAACGGCTGCGTTGGACCTGTGAACTTCATGAACGTTTCGTTGATGCAGTGGCGCAACTTGGTGGGCCAGAGCGTGAGTTCTTTTGACATTTGTTTTCTCAATTGATATTATATTTCTATTCTGTCTAGTCAAACCTTCGATTATCTAATATCTTATGTTCATCTTTCAAGTCTGGGGTGGAGATCTTTAATTGATATTTTTGGGAGATATTAGGGTTACAACAGTAGGGGTGGGAGAATCTAGAGGCAGAAGAAGAAAATTTGGTCACCATACTAATAGACATACTAAGGTTTTGGTTGACTGGAAAAAGTAAACCCCAAGTTTTTGGTACCAAATTCTGGGCAGTATTTGCAGGTGACGTGCATCTTTAAGGATACTTCATCTGTTAGCTAACTAGTAAGACCTACTAAGGTTTCTGTTTCAAATTCAGAGGTCTGTATGCGTGTAATGCCCATAATTGTTGTCTCTAAAGGTTATTCAGCTGTTTATTCAATATCTGATTGAGGATATTTGAATGTCCACCTATAGGCTCCATTTTGTTCTCTGTCTTGCTTCTAAGCGCTGAAATTTAAGAGGTGCTAAAAATGAGTGCTGAAAAATAAGAGGTTTTTACTGTAGTTTTGTCTGATAATTCAAGTGTTGAAACATCAAGAAATGTGAATTTATCAGAAATTTCTCTAATAATTTTAAAATTATATGGCTATTCTAGTAAACTCTCAAAATGTAGCACAAAACGAAAGATGTTTATGATATGTTTTTATCAATATTTATGATTAATGATTTTGAGAGGTGGTGTTGAATTATGCAGAAAAATAAGTGTGACAAGATAACACTCTAATGCTGAAAGTTTAAGTGCTGATATTCAAGAAGTATAGAACATTCAAAGGAACTGATGACAATTATGACTTACAAGACAATAGAGTGATCGGAAAGGATTGAAAGGGGTGTGTGTGGTGTTTTTATTGTACGTTGGGTGTGAATGGTTACATTATATTTTTTGTATGTAGTGAAGAAAATGAATAATCGATGATTTTAGAATATCTTTTTTCCATTGATGTTGTAAGAGTAAATACTTGCATTAAGTAAAGAGGTGACTACTTAATAACCTTTAAGATTAGCCTAGACAAAAGTCAAAAATTATTGTCATTTGACCAGAAACTATGATCAGTTGTTTTCTATGGATTATAAATTATTCTAGTTGTGAAGTCTAACTGCACAATATAGGGATTTGGTATTAGACATTAAAAGTCAGACGAGTAATGATGTAACCTTCAAGTGTACAAGGACTAGATGGTTAACTTTAAATGAAGAAGTGCAATAAATTTCATATAAGAGGATAAAGGATGGCATTTAGATTGTGGAAGACAACGTTGGCACGAACAATTTGTGGAATAAAGATGGCTTGTCATAGGGGGTATACAACAAATGAAGTCCTTATGCTTGAATCGGGTTGGGAAGACAAAAAAGGGAGATTTGCTGAGAAAATATATGTATCTTTTTTTCTATTTAGTATTATGATATATAGCAGAATTCTCAAGAGTTTAGTAAGATTTGTAAAATAGGTCTAAACTTAGTAAGTTTAGTAAGTCTTCCAATGGATGCAAATGGGGAAAACACAAATGGATTTAGCATAAAAACTGATAATTTTAGAACAGACGAATGCTGGCAACTCTCTTTCAAGAGAGAGCCATTAATTTTACTTTGTGATGTAAGTACCTTACCGTGAGGTTTACATGAGACCAACCGTGAATGTATTATATCATCCAATCATGGTGTGAGACCTTTTCGGCTACTCTTTATGGAAGGGGTGTTTCTAGCATTCCTCTTTAGAAAGGTTGCCTAGTGTGCTAGGCTTTTCGCATTACAGATTTTCAGGAGCATAGATTGTATGGCAATATCTATGCATGGCAAAGAGGTTAATTACATAGTTTCTACTTGTGGAATTGTGGAGATTTCTCTTAGAAGTTGTGAGATAATCTCTTGTAAGCATGTTCTGTCCTGATTTTCAAATTAGGTTGAAAAAGTGTTGGATTTGTGTTTAAAACAGGTTTTATATCTTTAAAAAAAAAATATGGGAAGAACTTTTTGCAAACTGCTTAAAGGTGAGGAAATTAGAGAATGATAACAGACAAGTAAAAGGAATCTTTGCAAACTTAACATTTGGGATCTATAAAAGTACTATATCATAGGAAAGATAAACCAAAATGATAAACAAAAGAAGGGGTAATGATAGACTGAAAATAGTTTGTTCTTCCCCTGAAAAAAGTGAAAATGGGTGGTTTTCACTGTTTTGAGTAACAATAGAATTAAGACAAGAATTCATGCACATGGAAACAATCTGGTTGCACTCCTCATCAAGAACTCTCTGTTATTTTGTAAAGACCTGAACCACCCCAAATCTGAAATTTTCAGACAGTTTAATTGGCTAACATTGGCAGTTTGTGTTTAGTGCTACCCGGTTGTGTCTGATGCAGTTTACTTCTGTACAGACTCCTCTACATGTAGATATAAACCTCATTTACATAGTGCATGTATGGCTTCTAGGAGTGTTTAATGAGGTATTAACCATGGATTCATGGTTCAATCTCCTGTCATAAAGCCATCATCAATACTTCTCAATTCCCATGGCATCATCTTATGTGTTGTAATCTTCCGTGGACCATCAATGGAAACACATCTTTTCATGAAAGAGCATTAACGGGGTGCCTGATTGAATTGTCACATGGGTGAACTTCCATAATTAGGAGTGACGGCTTCACACCCACTGGATGAAAATGGATGGTGTTTGTCCAAAATATTTTAATAAGTACCCATAAGGCAATAGTTAAATTATATTTTATAAAAAAATATTTCTTATTCTAGCATAATCAAGTCATTCATGACCAATACAAGGTAGCCTTTGTGGTAATAAATTTGAATATATTACTAAAATATCGATATCATCCCGACTTGTGTCTTTATGGCGTATTTGCACACTTTAGAAAAATCTTTGAAAGGAAAAGAGGATTTTCATGTGAGACATTAAAACAATTTAGCGATTAACTTTCTGCACAGGTGTTACCATTTGTCACCAACTTCATGGGGGAAAAAATGAAAACAAATGAAGGATTATCCTGGCTGAGTCCGAAAAATTCTGAAACAGATTTATACCCAATCTCAAGGATTTGCTATTTGGATACCTATTTATGACTTGACAGAATTTCTTAAGGTTGTTTTCATTTAGGGCTTGTTTGATTTTGGAAAAATTTGTAAGAAGGAACCAATAATGAATGATGGTGAAGAATTATCTTATTTCCTTTGTTTGGATATTGACAAAAAATCACATTGAAAAGAAAACAAGTTTCTAATGAAAGTATTATCCTTGTTTGGTTGTCATGGGAAAATGAAAATTTAAATGTCACAGGCCCTTAACGTTAGGTCTTTTTATATTTTCATTACAATTTTTTTTTATAATTTTCCTTGTAAATCAATTATAACAAAATGCTTTCTTTTAATTTTTTTTTTGTTTCCTTTAAGTTTTTCTAAAATCAAACAGGCTCTTAACCGCTTACATTTTCCAATGTTGTTCACATATCTATGACTTTATTATTATTTTTGGCTCAGCTGCATATAGTTTGGACTTCCTTTAAGTTGGCCAACTTTATACTATTTCTGTCACATTTTCAAGTGAAATTAGCACATTTTCATTACATTTCGGCTTCCACCTTCACATATTTGGAAAAAAATTGGACGTTTATTCATTTCAGTTAAAAATAAAATGAAATTTAGTATGAAATTACTATGGAAGTGCTAAATTGATATAAAATACAAGCTATGTGTGATTAAGTTAAAGAACAAAGTGGTGGCTATGTGAAAAAATGAAAAAAATGCAGGTGGATTTATGTTAAAATCCCAATAATCAACTCACTAGCACTACCGTAAAAACCACTTGATCAAATATTCATTTGCATCATTAAGTTAAAGGTTTTGTCACTATCACTTGGAGCTTATCTTAATGATATGTGTCATATTTATCACTTTTGTTTATGTGGCTCACTTGAAAGTATATTTAACCAGTTCAATCTCTCAGAACTCCCTGGATTTGATGTTTCTCTAAATTTCTCAAATTCCAGCATCACAGTATCACTATGTTAACTGTTAGTTCCCTTACCAATGGTTAGATGCCACTAAAATCAATGTTAGGTCAACATACATGTCAAAACCTTTTTTTGATTGTGGCAATATATTGTCTATTTCAGGGGCTACCCCCAAAGGTGTTCTTCGGGTCATGGGCGTAAAAGGTTTGACGATATACCATGTTAAAAGCCATTTACAGGTATGTTTTTCCAAATATACTTATTAAAGCCTCCGTTTCTTCCCTTCTTGAATAATTATTCCTTTTTCTTTTGTAGAGGTGAAGATTGAATGTGCGAGTTTCTTAACGCTTACGCTTCCCTTTTCATTAACTCCACTCGTTCAGTTTCTTCTTCTTCTTCTTCTTCTTCTTCTTCTTATTATCATTATTTTAATTTCAGAAATACCGGCTTGCAAGATACCTTCCTGAATCATCATCTGATGGTAGGCTTAATGCCATAGTAGTTATTTTGGTTTGCATCATCTGATCCCTTGACCACCATTTATGTATTCTTATCTGCTAGATAGGTCAGGTGGCTTTTCCTTCTTGATTTTGATGGATTCTTGATTCAGCAGATTAATTGTATGTTTAATTTATTTTGCTAGGGAAAAAGGCTGACGTGAAAGAATCTAGGGATCTGCATTATGGTTTAGAAGATACTACTTCGTAAGTTGATTCATTATTTGCCCTATCTTTATCACTCTGCAAAAACAAAGTGGCACGCATATTACCTTTGTCAGTCTTTAATGTTGAAGTCTTAAATTCCATGCCTTTATTATTAGAAATGAGCATGAGCTGTTTTTTTCCCCCCCTCTTTTTTTTTGGATTGGTAAAAAGAAGAGTAAGTTATTTATCTCTTCAGGATCACGTTTCTTGCATCACTAATGTTGAGAGGCAAGGATTGTCCAAAAAAAAAAAAACTATGCTATTTATTTTGTGCTGGTGCTGTTTCTTTCATTGTATTTTTTTCTGCCTGCAGAGGGATGCAAATAACCGAGGCACTTAAGCTGCAGATGGAGGTGCAAAAGCGGCTCCAGGAGCAATTGGAGGCATGTAGTTTTTTTCAGCTTTCTTATGTTTGTATGAATAATAACCATTGCGGTATTTTTCCTATAGTTTTTCCCCTTTTTCTACTTTACTATTTGACTAATATGAGCATATATATGGAAAGGTTAACAAAAGTGCGCATCATGGATTTACACGGGGATGTGTGCAAGGCCCTAAAAGTCTAGTATTTAATAGAAACTGCCTTGGGTAGAAGAATGGTATGTGAACTATCAACAAACAAGCTAAATGTAGTGATGTAATTTGCAAAAGAAATGGAGGAGCATGAGATCTCTCAATCAACCTCGGAAAACTTTTACCCGACTCCATTAAATGGAATGCAAAAACATTACCTTCCCTTGGAAATGAAAGCTAATGGATCTTTTGTCCTTATTTGGATGCTACAGTTGGAACCTTCGTGTTGAATTTGCACTCTAGTGCAGTGGAAATCAACTGTGCTGCACCTAGTACTTGTCTGAGTCAAAGCCAGGATTTTGCAACCCAAGGATCCAAAAGTCATATCTATGATATTTATCCATGTGAGGCTAGCGAATTGAACATCTTTAAATGAGTCCCGCATCGTTCACCTCGGCTTCGAGGCTTCCGCTCATCTTCATTATGTAACTAGCAACATATCAATTGCTTTGCGCCATCAAACACCCCATTTATAGGTTTTTTTCCTCACTTGGTACTTGCAGACATTGGATCATTGTATATTGCTCAGACATGTTGAGCACTCTTGCTACTAGCCATCACTAGGGCTCACTAGCCAAACCAGTGTACACTGCTCATATCCTTGTCACATGTCTCCAACACCTATGCCTTTTAGTCTTGTGTTTGACAGTAGTTCTGACACTAGTGAATGCAACCCTCTCCATAAATCAACTTGGTTATCTGTGCAACAAAGCATGCACCAACCCTCATCTCTGAACAAATGGCATACTTGATGATCTTGATCTTAATCCCGCATGGTACAGTGTGATTCCATTCCATGCTTACTGCATGGCGAGGGTCTGCTGGCGTGATGCACCCAACTTCACCCTCTCTTAAGATGGTCACCACCTCAAATATTACATGTGGAATGGTATCTCTTTCTGAATGCATATCGAGTGTCTTAATCTCCATTCCAACCACTATCCATACTATCGAGCTCTTCGACCCTTGTTGGATAGTGTTCTCTCAGCACCCATTATGGAGAGACTGGCCGTGACATGCCTTAGATCTTGTCCACATTAAAGGGCAGCTTATTTAAATCTAGCATTTGACCCACTGCGACAACCCCGGGGGTGGTTGCATTTTGAGTTCTTTGCTTTCCCTTTATATAGGATTTTAAGGCTTTTGGGGATTTCCAGAATTACATTGAAATGGTAAATGGCAGGGTTCTGTTAACCCATTAAGCATTCCTTCCTACGATTCACTTTTGTCCTCTCGATGCTCTGAAAAATGTTTGCTGTACCAGCAGAATTTATTCACCCCACATCACCGTGGAACCAGTAGGGTTGTTGCTGCACATTGACAGTTTTGACACTCATGTTACCGACGAGTTGAAGCCACATTCATCAAGTCAGAAGCACATCAAGTGGTTGTTTAAAAAACCTATACCACATGTAACTCCCTAGTGTCCCGGCTCATCAACATCTCAACTCGTTGACCATGACACTTTGATTCTCTTTCTTTCTTCTTTTTCGTTTTCCGGGGGTGGAGGGGGGGGGGGAGGTTATGGCTACTGATGTACTGCTGAAGTGGTGGATCAACAGAGGCACGCAATGAAGTTGGTACAGATTTTCTGTATGCAAACTGGAATTATAAACAAAAACTTGTCTACATGACATGAGGAATTGGGCATAAATCAGGTTGCAAAATGACAGTATGTCATCTCAACCTCCAAGTTATTGGAAAAACTCACATTCCACGACCCTGTGGTGCACAGTCAAAAAGATGAGTCACAAGGGGATTTCATCAAACTAGAATTTTTTTTCAAGTACCTCTAACTTTGAATTAATTTGATTTCCATCTATAATAAGTTAATTTTTTGAAAAAACTCTCCTACCCTACCTGATTATGAAGAGCTTCAAGTCTATCAAGAGAGGATGCAGTTGCAACCACGTCTGAGCCGGGTGTCCAGAGGATGTGGTGGTAACCGCGTTGAGAGCCATGTGTTTATCCTTGTAAGAAGACTTACTTTAGCCACTATACAAATCTAGTGAAGTTTGTAAGATCATAATTGATCCTGACTGGACTTAATTAGAAGAAATAAGCATGTTGCATCAATGAAAATTATGAGACTATTTCATTATTGCTAGATTCTATTTTCTTGATGTGGGAAGTGGTTATGCTTTAAATAAGCGTGTGGGTTATTGCCTGTCTCGGCAATTGCTGCTGTTCTCTTGGAGGTGAGTCAATGCAGGCGCACATTTAAAGTTGGTATCACGGATAAAAATATCAATATCAGTATTGATCGTTGCAATATTGGCATCAGGTATATTGGACAATACATATCGGTATCAGATATATCTAAAGAAAAATATTTCCGAGAATCGTAAGTTAACAGGAAAATATCATCCGATATATCAGACAAATGCCGACTATATCAGTTGATATAACACGATATTATCGCTTTGTTGGAAAATATCGGTATCGGAGGTCTAATACTAATACATATCGGCCAATATTTTTGTCTGAGGTTAGTATAGGCTGGAAATATGAACATGACGAATTCACCTAGTCTTAACAAAGTCAGATTGATCTTTAGAATAATGTGATGCCAAGCTTAAAGTTAATGGGTGACAATGACATTTTTCATAATCTTGAGTTGAATTTATTGATTTTAGGAGTGATTATATTTCGAAGAAGCATGTAAATTTGGGAACTGCACAATTTCTTGAAACTGATATTTACTTCTTGAATCATAACTGAAACAGGAAGCACTTGAATTAATATGTTGCCTATGTACTGAATATACAGGTACAAAAACAGCTACAATTTCGAATAGAAGCACAGGGGAGATACTTGAAGAAAATTATCGAGTCGCAGCAGCAGCGCAGCGGCACCCCCAGAGAAAATCCCGGCTCTGGAGTCTCAGACCCTTCAACCCCTGCTCCAACGTCCGAGGAGCGTGCCCTGAACAATTCCCCCGAACCAATGACTCTCTCTCGAGTTGAATCTTTCTCATCACACCACAAGTCATCGGCCCCTGATTCTGGTTCCCGCATCAGTTCCCCTAGTCCGAGCCCAAAATCCGATACGGTCCGATCAATGAAAAAACAGCAGCCGACGATCGACATTGAGCCAGGATTGTCAGGACCTGAGATGGTGCTTACGCATGAAATACTCGAGTCGAGTATGGCTTCATCGCACCCTTAGGTGCCCCCGGGTTTCCATGTTAGAGAACAATTTGTTCCCGTGTCATCAGCATCGACCAGCAGTGAAGATCCGAGCCGAAAATTTTCGGCTAGTGTCGGGATGTGGTTAAACTTAGGTGAACACCATCTTCATGTCATCTTGAGGTTAAGGAAATGGGGCATTGTTAGTTATTCCAAATATTAAGTTTTTTTTTTTAAATATTTGTTACCGTTGAGGTTTATGTTTCTAATATGAAATATTAATCTTAAAATAACATATTAAAATACTATTTTTAATTATTATTTTTATGGACTGGATTTAAAATTTAAAAAAAGTATCTAAATAATTATTATTTTTATTTTTTATTGAATTAAATATTTAAGAAATATACCAAGTATGACTCCTCTGTGTAAGTGTGTATGAATCAAATGATAAATATATTTATTTATTTATTTATAAGATTTAGAAAACCTTATAAGCCTGTATATTTTGAGAAGTTATTCCTTAATTAAAAAATGGGTATTTTGATAATTTAAGATTTTCCCTTTTCTTACTCTATAAAAGAAATACTGATCAATTTTGATTTTTTGAGAAAAAAATGATTTTCTATGTAATAATTATGACTATACAGATTATTAATTATCAAGTGAAGATTGATTATTATGAATTTATTTATATTATTTTATATTTTTGCATTATAATTTTTGTAAGGAGGATAATAATAAATATATAAAAATTTAAAATATTTCATCTCATTAAGTATTTTGCATTGCAAGCAAAAACTTTGACCTTCATCGTACGGATATTTTTCTCCCTGATTGGATTATAAAAAAAACAATGAGAAAAAAATATAATAAAAAAAATATATATTTATTATGAATAAATATGATTAAAAAAAAAATTAGGCACGATTAACTCCTTGGGTGTGGCACAATTACAAGAAAAAATGACCTGTTCGGGTCCAAGCTTTACAATGATTATTATATGTTTATAAATATATATATTTTTTATGTTAGAGAAATATAATATTTAAAAAAATTACCTCAATAAATTATATTTTTATAATAATTTTTTGTGTAAATATTATTTATTTATAATTTTTTAATCAAAAATTATAAATGGTCTTGTTTTGATAGTATAGTATCTGAAGCGTGTGCGACACTTTTCTGATGCACAAGGCATCAGTAACCCTGCCATATCAGATACGTATCAATTCTGTTAGTTGATAATGCTTATTTGAAATAAAGATTTAAATTGAAATAATATTAGCTTGATATGTAATAAATTCTGGATCTTAAAATCATGCACATTACAACAGAAATATGACGTCAAATGGTCCAAATATATTTTCTTATAAAGACTCTTCTAATTCTTTAGATATTATACTGCACAAATTATATTAGAAGACATAATTCAGATAAGAGTAAGTCAGCATATTATGAAAACAAGTTACTATGCGTTAAGTGTTTGAAAGATAAGAAAATGGAGTTGTAGATCGGTTTGCTGGTCCAGTGTCACAAACACGAATTGGACAGAGCCAAAGGCCTGTCACTCGGACACTCGGCCCAGATCTTATCGTTCTTGAGGATCAGAGTTGATTTAATGGACTCAAATAAGTCCG
>JAOVVI020001382.1:0-24641 GCA_028571085.2 Nepenthes alata
TTTAGTGGTGTGCAGGACCCGCACTCGGTGAACGGAGCCGGATCAAATCATCCAAGAAGAATCCGAATCTGTTCGAAATCGAATCCAGGTACGCATCACATATTATTAAAAATATATCGCACATGACATATTAATTATTGATTTATTGAATTAATTAAATAATCCTATTGATTTGTATATATAATAAAGAGAAATTTTTTAAAAAATATGCCCGTTCAAAGTGTATTCTTTGATGGAAATGATATATTATTTCCTAACAGATATGTCCTTTAATGAATGAATATGTCTCTTTGAGACATACCCGTTGAGTGAATGGATATCACTTATCAACGATTATGTCTGTTCGTGACGCTTTTTTTGAGCAAATGGATGGGTATTCTAGTAATTTGGGAATGATCATCTCTCCCTCTATAAGATGATGTCCTTGGCCATCATTTTTGGAATATACATAAGATTTGTTTTAAGTTTTAATAAATCATAAAGAGAAGACAGAGAAATCATCTCCTGGTTCTTTGAAACAAGAATAATTACAATATTACATAAACAAAACGCTAACAGATTAAAGTACGCAAATATAATTTTATACTTAGTTAATTAGTGATAAAATATAATAATAAAGATCATGTGGATTAAAAATTTTACGTCAATAAAATTCTTACACGTACACCAACGAAAACTAAGCAAAACATAATAGTAATTTTGTGTAGTTTTCTCGCCTGGCGTTTAACATTTCTCTATATACTTTGTCGGTGAAATTCAAAGCAATCATAGCTGATACAAAATAATAAAGAACTTCGGTGTTATCGAGGTTGACTAGTTGAACGAGTCGGTGTTTGGCAGTCCTTTTTGAAGTTAACTGGTTAGGTTTCCAAAGGGAGATTGTCTTCTTCTTATGAGATGAATGCCAAGTCTATCGATCAGTGCAAGCTGCCATCTTGCATAATTCATGTTATTGGTAGCCTCGCTTTCCCCACAAGCTGTCTCCGGCTGTCATTCGTTCAATTTAATTGTATCAACGTTTTGCTTTTGGGGCTACCTATGCTTGCTCTTAGCTGTTGGTATCAACTGATAGGATTTGGTCTGTTGGGGATGTCACTTTCGGATATTATATCCATTGGCCGCCAATTGTCTTTCAATCCCGTTCTCTTAACTAGTTTGGTTAAGCACCTGCCGTTAAATATTATCTTGCAGTATTTCTTATCAAATAAGTTAAAATAATTAAATCTATGTTAGATTGTGTGCTCACTTGTTGCGAGAGAAGTAGAATACTAACAGCCACCCTACTTGATCCCAACTCAGCCGCCCTGTCTCTGGTTTGTTCGTCGATAGTACTAGTTGCTGACACCGGTTCTAGCCAATGGTTGGCCTCTACCAGAAGTTACTAACCCACCATCATTGATCGGTGTCATCCATCGTCAATGCCAATCCTCTTTGACATTGTCACCTCTCGTCTGTCTTCATTATTGGCATTTTCTGAAAACACTAGAATTACTATTCCTGTGTAATAAAAAAATGGCATGTTGTGTACCTTTTTTCCCTTTATCACAAGTCGATGAGGATAGGGTAGTCGGAATATTGTGCTTATATAGTTTATTGAGCTCAAGCTTTCTTATGACCTCTTAAAATCATATACAACATAGCATCGTAAGAAATCAAATCTATATTTTACTATCTATATTGAAATGATTATGAGGATATAACCTGATAATTTAACAGGGTCAAGAATGTATGATCTTGACCTAGCCGTTGTTTTTGTGATTCGATATATACGAGTAGGATTTGATCAAATAATACGCGTTGAAATAAGAAGGTATAATTTACAACAAACTGACAACTAATGGGGACTGAAGAAGTATTGATACATGAGTGTACTACATCGAGCAAGATATAAATATTTATTGCAGTGTGTTGTAGTCACTATTGGGCTCTGGGAAATATTCTCATCAACACTACCATTTCAGACAAAGAACACACAGGCAAATTTTAACAAATAAAGTCTAAATAAAATTAAAGCTAAGAATCAAACAAATTTCAAGCAAGTAATGAGTACATGCCCCCCACATATCTGAGTTCTTTAGGTGGAAAATGGTGACAGGTTGAATTATAGCTGCAAAACTCCTTAGATTTAGAACTTTCAGGTAATAAACAAATTGATGTTGCATAGTGAAAGGTCTAACGATAAAATAGTAAAATCTAAATCCAACTATTAGAACCAAGATTGCCAGAATAGGGCAAGAAAGCAACGGGACATCCTATGAGAATAGTCTAAACTGTCAAAGACCGTCTTATCAGAAGCCATCTTAACAAAATATGTCTTATTAGAGTCCACCCTATTGGAGAACTATTTGTCAGAACATATCTTGCTAGAGGCCACCTTATTAAATAATATCAAATAAATATGCGGTCAAGTAGATATTCTTACATAATTTGCTTTAAACTCAAAGATCATCTCATTTAAAGGTCTAGTTTGTCAGGAACTTAGACAGTCAAACTAGACAAAGGAAAAGCAGGGAGGCGTGACAGACCTTAGTAAAAGAATGTCATACATTCTGGTATCCGCATCAACGACGACTTAAACATGTCATTTAGAGAATTATCTCTACAGTTAAACTATTATGGTAAGGCCATTAAACCCACATTTATTTTGATGGCAATTTAGGCCGTAAAATTAGAAAAACATAGGATGTTGATAGGGCATGATCCTAACAAATTGCCACACCAACTTGTAAGAAGGTTTCAGAATGTGCCGATATGGTAGAATTGCTACAGGACTTACTCACACGCAGTTAAAAAATTAGGACTCTTTTTATAAAGAAAGAATCACGTGATTTCTTAAAAATCGACTCTAAGTGGATATAGAGAGGAAGGAGATTTTCAAGTTGGACAATGGTCTACTCAAAGTAGATATCATGTGAAAAAAATGGAGAAACCATTTTTGAGAGTATCTATAAATATAAAGTTTCTTAGCACAGAAATGACATCAGCAATTATAAAAAAAACAAGCTTGCAATACCATGTCATGCATGTTAAAAAATCAGGAGTTTGTCTTGACTTCCTTATCTTCAAAAATATTTTATGGCCAAATCTTATCTTCTAGAAGCATTCTTCTTCTTCGTCTTCTTCTTCTTCTTCTTCCTTTCATTCCCTTCTGCTTTTTAGTTTCGATAGAATTTGTCTAATTTGAACGACAGATGATAAATTAAAGAGTTATTTTCATAACTAGAATCTTTTTTCTTGATTTCTGGTTTACATAGTCTATATTAAAAGATCTAGTAAAAAGTGAATCTCTCATATCGAATCTGAATTGACGACATAAAGTAAACTATTCATCCACAATAGTACAAACAATTGACTGATTTCAAGACAAATATATGGCTAACCTTGCAATTATACAAGATAAATTTGTAGTTTTTCTAGTAAGTTTTTACATCACTTTCTAAAGAAAATTTATGTGACAGAACGAGTCATTTTTTTCTAATGACCTTCATTAATAAACTTAACCAAATCGGACTAATATGCAATCAATTTAAAATATCAAATTCTACAGAAAATTGGATAGAGTTTCCTCTATAATTGGACGAAAATTATATATACAACTTGTTTAATTAAACCTGTACAAATATATAAATATTCAGATTTTAAAATTTACTCCACAATACACACACAGGACCAAAAAATACTATATCATCCATGTCTCTAATACAATACTCCTTAACTACTACGTTGGATCTAAATAGAGATACCATATAGGCCTAAACAAATCCAAAGTCTAAATAAATGAGGACGTAGAACTATATCCATAAACAACCTGTAGAAGTATAACAATAATCTATAATAGTAAATATGATGCCATAATTAATACATAGCATTAATCAAACTTGACTATTTATATTCCGATGTATTTAACATATCCAAAACTTTAAGCCTCCGAAGTCTAGCAATATCCTTAAGCAAATCCCTCTCCTTACTCTAACTAATCGGGTATCAACTCATGACTCTCATTTGAAAAGAAAGAAGAAGTAAGAATGAACTAACGGCTCAGTAAGGTACATAAGAATATTGAGAAGCATGCAAACTCATATTCAAAATGTAATAATGCATATATAAATGATAAAGATGCATATGTGACTATCGTGATTCAAAAGAGAAATTTCATGATTCGTTCCATATTCCTTTAGTTCATTATTTGTCTTGTCTTAGTTATTAATTTATACTAAAAACTTATTTCGTTTGGAGGCCAAGTTCAGTAGGCCTCACTGACAAAGAAGCGATTGGTCGGGCCCGAATTGTGTGCACCTATACAATCAAAAGTACAAACTCCTCCTATTTTAGGCCCAGAGGCGAGCCATCAACATACAATCTCTATAAACGGAACCAAATGCCACCCAACAGTTCTAAAACAGACCAAAATATTTCACTATAATATATTAAAGCATGCCAAAAATATCACCTGCGATAACACATGGCCAGGATACACGGTCAAAGTAATTCTTGAGTTTCCACTGTAATATTTTGAAATGTCTAAATTTGTTATCCATAACCCTTGGTCCGAGTAATTGTTCATTGGGAAAATCTATTCTCAAGTACGAAATCCTTCATTCCCACTCTGTTAGAGAACGTTCCAAAAGTCAATCAGTCCAAAGGTTCAAACTCTTGATTATATAATTCCTTCCATCATCAAATTTTTTTTTATAGACATATTTTGATACAAATTTCTATAATTCCTCATGAGTTTGAATCCTCACGTGGTCATAGTTTATGCATAATTCTTCTTTGGAACTTAACATTTCGATACAAATTTTCATATTTTTTTGTGAGTTTAAGTCCTCACATGTTCTTAATTCCATGCATAATTTCCTTTAGAGCGTAAAGAATTTAGGAATTCATTTTTACATTAAGCCGAATAGAATCTGAAACTTTCGATCAATAATTCTTGATAAATTGTTCATAACATGATCTTTGGAACATTTCAGATTAATATATTTATGATAGTGCATAATTTTTCATAAGGTTTGGAATAAGGAACTCTTACCATCGAAAAGAGATTAACTTGAAAGGCTTTTGGATACGAATTTTCTTCATAATTGAAAATGTCAAAACTTTTAGATTATACAATTGAGTTTACACAGATACATATCACTTAATCAACAATTTAACAATGTGAAATTATGCAAAATATTGCTTATGGACCTCGGGTGAACAGTCCCCGCGGGTGAACAATGCACCTAAACAATGTTCAGATACACATATCGGTTAATTCTTAGAATTTCAGGCATCCAACGAGTACATCATCAAATTCAAAGCATGGGTATTCATAATCCTAAGTCATTTTATGTATCAAACTCCAAATCAAAACTTAAAAGGGATCCAGGCGCGGGTTAAGATTTTCTCGAATAAAATTTCACATAAATCCACAAATTTAGATACCCAATCGATAAATTAACGAACCCAAACCATGGGCAATCATATTCTAGTCCCAAATCAAACAAAAGCCCCAAATGTTTGTGGGTAAATCGTTGGGCGCGGGTTAGGGTTTACCTTGTCTAAAAATCGATCAAATTCACAAATTTGGGTACCAAATTTACATATATGCATGCTTAAATCCTAGGTTATATAAAATATAACTTTAATCGGGTATCGAAATAAGGATACCCGACAAAAATAAGACAAAAGTGTAAGAAAATGAAAGAGGATGGTATGATTACACTTTTCTCGACCCGATCTAACACTTCTCTAACTGGTGCGAGCTCAAAATCAGACTCCGGGACCTTGGATTCTCTTTTCCCTCTCTTCTCCCCCCTCTCCCTCTCTCCATGCGTGGAGGCCAAAATCTGGCCCAATCAAAACCCTCGTGGGTTTAAATACCTCGGGTCCGCGCTCAGGCGCCGCGCCCCTAGAATCAGCGCTCGGCGAGCGCTGGCTCCCTGGAAACGGCGCCTGCCGCGGCGCTCGAGTGCCCGGCAAGTGGCTGCCCGGTACCACCTCCGAAACATATTATCTTGCGTACCGTAAGCTTAATTTCGATTATATTAATTCAATATATCATGGTTACCGTAAATCAGAATCCAAATCCTATTTACGGATTAAGATTTCGAGATTATAACGCCGGTTCCTAAATCCACCAATTTTGGGTCTTTGGGCCTTTCGATCTAACTTCTCCCGTGTCCTTAAATTTCAATCTACTTATATTAATTTAATTACTCCTAATTATTATATCGTGAAAATTAATACCTTACAATTTATCTCAAAAGTATAAGAATGTTGATTTCTGAATTGTAAATTAACCAAACTAAACCAAGTGGTATAGATTGCGAAATTTCATGAAATAATCAATCTCATTGAAAAATAGTAAACAATATTAAACAACATAAAATAGTTCTACTCATATTAAAAGCAAGTGTAATGACTTTTAATTAAAAGTGAAGAACTATTTATTTACACAATAGTCTAATTAATGATTTTCATGAACATTATAACATCACACGACAAAATATTACAAGCGTTAATGCCTAAAAGGATTAATGTTAAGGACTTCTTAGAGTAGATGATTAATATAGGAAATGCATCAAAACTTTTCAAACTAACAACACTAATGGTTTAAAAGCCTAATATATCATTCTCATATAATATAATCGGGCATTAAATTTAATAGATGCCAATTATGGTCTATTGTCTCTAAATTTATTAATTGCCAGCATATTTTCTTACCAAAGATGAAGCATTAGGATATGGCACAATTTCATATTTGATGTATACTATGAACTTGGATTTTGGTTCAAGAGATCCCAGATTTGTCTCGTACACCTTTTAACCAGAATAATGCACATAACAAATCAAAACTAGAGTTTCAAACGAATTGGCACTCGCTCCCCAGATCATCATTCAATGCTTACTTCAATAACCAAAACCTAACAATCAAGAAAGAGTGAAAGAGGTGTGAGTAGAGAGATGGAGTGCTAAACTCTAGAGGGCATGCTTCAAACCTTTTTGTTTGAATTGAGTGCTACGGGATTAAATCTTAGATATCGAATTGGTCAGATTATTACTAAATGTTCCAAATATCCAAGAATAATGATGTTTCCCTCTAGATTCTTAAGGTGTTTTGAATTTATAAAGGCTATAAGTTAAGGTTTGGATAGTTTTCCTTGTAGTTGGGTTATAGGGCATTACCAAGAAATTGAATTGGTTACTGGTCATTCAAGCTAACTGCCGTAATACATGTGCATGGTCGTAGATCATGATGAGTGCTCTTAACACTAGAACATGTAGATCGTGTGTTATTGATAGGCAATTGGCTAAGATACAAAATACCAACAGTGTGTAGGAAGCCTACTAGTAGCTTTGTGAAGTAACTTAATATCTTTCTATCCTCTTCTTTGGTTTAGCATTGACCATCTCGTGAAGTGTGGTATGGCTTTAAATTTTCAACCATCCAATAATCTGACAGACTTACTCTATCAGGGTTGTATCCTAGATCTAAAAAATTAAAATTAAAATATATTATAATTAAACTCTAATTAAAACCCATAATTAAAATTTAATCTATGACTTAAATCAAATCCAAATATTGAGACACTATCCAATAACAAATACCATTAGATAGTTCGATATAAACATGACATTTCCTTAAATCCAAAGGCTACCCCTGAAAGTGGTTATGAAAAAATCATGCCAGAAATAACTAAAATATGAAATAACCAATCCAATGAACCATTCAACTATAAGTTACATTGGAGACTTACCCAAAAATAGCTTCCCGAACATTGACGTTCTTAGTAGCGGATATACTATCAGTCTATAATACAACATTGGGTCCCTACCTAGTGGCATTCAGAGCGGTGACGTCAATAATACACCTAAAAATGAAATTCATGACCCTGTGATTTGCAGGAGAAGTGTTGGGCGAACAAATTACCAGTCGAATATGCTACCTGATCCAGATAGGACAGTCAGTTCTAACTCAACCGATTAAGGAGCTCAACTTTCGACATGAAGCAACTCTACAACAAGGACAATCCAGTGAATCCATCCTACAAATCTCATTGGATCCAAGCAAACCAGAAATATATTTTTAAATCAAGGGCTCCCTCCCCAATCAACTATGGGAGCAGTTGATATTGTTCCTTCATCAAAACTCTGATGTATTTGTTGGATGCTGGTGGACACACTTATGATACCAACTAAGACTATGGTCCACAAGTTGGACCTAATCCCAGACACAAGCCGATTCGGCAAAAATGGAGGAATTACTCCATAAAGAAGCTCATTGTAATAAGAGAATAGGTTAAGAAATTGCTTGGCATGCGCTTCATAAAGGAGGTCTAATTCCTGAATTATCTATCAAATATTATGCTCATTAAAAAAAGTAATAGAAAGTGGTGGATGTGCATTGATTTTACTGACGTGAATAAGGCATGTTCGAAAGATAGCTTCCCACTATCAAGAATTGACTTATTAGCAGATTCAACATCTGGACACGAACTATTAAACTCCTTAAACACTTATTTAGGGTACAGCCATATCCAAATGTTCCTAGAGGATAATGAGCTAACTTTATTTATGATCAATTAGGGGACATACTGTTATAAGGTTATACCCTTTTATCTAAAGAACGCGCAGGTGACATATCAAAGGCTAGTTAACAAGATGTTTGAGGATCAAATATGAAGGAATATGGAGGTATACATGGACCACATGCTCATCAAAAGCGAACTAGCCGACGACCATATTTAAGACTTGGATAAAACTTTTAGGATACTCCAAGCACACTGGATGAAATTGAATCCAACAAAATATGTGTGCACAGTAACCTCCGAGAAATTTCTTAGTTTTATAGTATATCATCGAAAAATTGAGATGTAGCCAGACAAAATTAAAGTAATTATTGATATGAATCCTCCCCGAACATTGAAAGAAGTCCAGAGCTTAACGTAGAGACTCGCCGCACTCTCCCGATTCCTAGCAAAATCAATGGAAAAGTACCTTCCTTTCTTTAAGGTTCTGAAAGAAACCAAAGCGAATAGTGTCCATTAGATAGAAGAATGTCAGTCGGCCTTTCAAAAATTAAAGGAATATCTTACTAATCCTCCACTTCTATCCTTTCTAAAAAAAGTCGAAGATTTATATCTTTTCTTGGCCATATCTAATATGGCGTTGAGTTCAATCCTGGTCAAGCAAGAAGTTAAAATTCAACTGACAGTCTATTATGTCAGTAAGATCCTGACAGATGCAAAGACTCGGTACTCATAGGCCGAGAGGGTCCCTCTAGCATTGATCCACTCCATGGGAAAACTCTATTCATACTTTTATGGCTCATAAGATCATCATCCTAACTGACCAACCATTGAAGGAAATCTTACAGAAATCCAAAGGTGTCTGAACGTCTGATAAAATGGACTGTGGAATCAAGTGAGTTCGATATAGAGTTTTGAGCACGATCGTCCATAAAGGATCAGACTCTCGCAGACTTTGTTGAAGACTTTGTAATCAAGACGATGACCCTAATTCCAGAGAGCTTAGAGAAGGGCAAAGGTGAGCTTCAACGTGAGGAAACTCCAACATGAATTTTATATGTTGATGGGTCATCCTCTCGATCAGAAAGTGAGGCTGGCATGGTTTTAGTGACTCCAAAAAGATTTGAGATAAAATACTCGATGACACGCAGGTTTTTAGCCACTAATAAAATAGTTAAATATGAAGCCCTATTAGCCAGGTTTAGGCTAGCAAATGAGTGCACGATAATGAGCCTGATTATCCACAGTGATTTCAAACTAGTGGTCAACCAAGTGATTAAAAATTCTGAAGCGTCCAGCCTATGCCTAGCGAAGTACCTCGCCAAGGCAAGGAATCTACAAAAACAGTTCGACAAGATGGAGGTTCTCCACATTCTGAGGAAAGGCAACTGGAAAGTAGATTCATGGGCAAAAATAGCTACACTTAGGAATCTTGAGCAATACGTTAGGGAGATGAGGGAAGTCCTTATGACCTTAAGTATATAAGTTCCAAAGGAAATGCTCCCAATCTCAGACATTGATATTTGAATGACTCCATACCAAAAGTACCTTGAAGATGGCCTTTTACCAAAGAATCTAGAAGAAGCTAAATGCATAAAGAAGACGGCCGGATGGTACACTCTCATGGACAAGAAGCTATACGAAGATAATACTATTTTCCATACATGAGGTATTTAACACAAGCTGAAGTCAACTATGCTTTGAGGTTAAATACACTAGGGGGTAAAAACCTGGCATTTAAAGTCATGCAATAGAGTTACTACTACCTAACAATAAAAAAATGCAATAGAATTTGTTAAGAAATGCGAGAACTGTCAAGTCCACGGAAATATTTTTCATCAACCTCACATCGAACTCCAAGCCCTACAATCGCCTTACCCATTCATATAGTGGGGACTCGACCTATTAGGCTCATTTTCCATTGCCGCAAGGTAGAAGAAATTCGTCATAGTCGTGATAAACTATTTCATGAAAAGGGTAGAAGCTTTCCCACTAGCAATAATCACTAAGTAGGATATGATTGAGTTCATCCACCAAAACATCACTTGCAAATTTAGAATCTATAAGGTCATAGTGACTAATAACAAAACCCAATTTACTAGAAAAAGGTTCACTAGGTACTATACAAGTTTGGAAATTAAACTAATCCATACATCTATTGCCCACCCCCAAGCAAATGGATAACTGGAGGTAATGAACCGAAATTATTGTATGGGTTGAAGACAATGTTGGAAGATGCAAGGACCCTTGGGTGGATGAGCTTTGGTCTGTACTATGATTTTATCAGACGACTCCTAGGAAACCGACATGAGAAAACACCATTTAACATGTATTATGGGATCGAGACGGTCATCCCAATAGAGATCAGGCTACCCAACTTTCAAGTTGAAAGCTTCGACTCACATTATAACTCTTAACTCCTGAGAGAAAACCTAGATCTACTTAAAGAAGTCTAAGGCACAACAAAACAACAAACAGTGGCTTATCAACGATAAATTGTTCGATACAACAATAAAAAACTAAAGGTGCGATAATTTGAGATAGTGGACTTAGTTTTAAGAAATATCAAGGCTACATGCAAAATAGCCAATAGGAATAAGTTGTCCCCTAATTGGGAAGGGCTTTTCTAATATTAAAGGTCCTCTGGAGCGATGCGTATAAACTATGCACCCAAAATGAAAAATTGGTCCCGAGAGCATGAAACGCCCTCCACCTCAAAAAATAGTATCAATAAACCCGAACCAAGTTTTTAAGGGATAGAAATATGTTTTACTCATGGCATATGGGATGCTTGTGTGATGTATTTAACCATTTTGATAATTATAAATTTATAATTAATTTCTTACATTAGCTATTCATTTGTGTGCTTGCATAATACCAAATGACCATGATTGACCCTAAGTTAGGTGGACTCTGTTGGATTTTTTATGACTCCTTTGTGGGTATCACGATAAAAGAACCGCCATCAAAAGGTCGCACAAAATTCGTGTGAGGATTGGAGCACGATGAGCGGCCAAGAGGTATGGCTAAGTTGGTGTACTCGAGGCTTGCTTGAGTGGAGCCCAAGCACCAATGCCAATCTCATTCATGCTCGAGTTGCACTTGCCGGGGACTCGAGCGGGACTTAGGATTATAAAATCACGTGAAGGTGATTTTAGGATTAAAATCTAAAATCATTCTCACACAAGGAGTGCTGCATAGAGATAATGGAGAGAATAAGAGAGAAGAAAAAGAAATTCGGCATCCAATTGAGATTCGATTTGAGTTTCATTCTTTGCCAAGGTCAATACGTGATTCTAAAATCTATTTCTAGAGTATATTTTTATTTGGTTACTTTTATTTCTTATTCTATTTCTCTTATGAGTTGTTAGGTGTGTTGAGGAGAGTTGTAATCACCCATTCTTTACTCAAGATTGTAATGAAGGGATTTCAAAAGGGATTTTTGTAACCGTCACTTATATAGTAGATTTATTTAAAATTTATTCCATAATTTTTTCTTAGTTGAGAAGAATTTTTCACATTAAAAAAGTTATATATTGTTATGTTTCTTATACTCATAATTTTGGTGGCTGACAATTGATGAAGGGATTCGAGTCTTATTTTGCTATGTCAGGTTGTGTGTATCCGGGCCATACCCCAACAAGTGGTATTGTAGAGCAATTGTAAACTTTTGAATTAGTGACGTTAATGTTGAGAAACTTACCATTCTTTGTTAAGCAATTTAATAGGTAAAGTAGCTTTATTCTTTGACAAAAATCATGAAAAATATTTTAACTTGAGAAAGAGCGATAAAAGTACTTCAAATGAAGGAAGATAAGTCAGAGAATATAACGGAGGAGAAGTGGTATGATAAGAGGGATCATACTAATTGCACGATCAAGTTGTATCTTGTGGATAACACTGTTCAGGAGGTTATTAGTTTGTCGGATCCAACGAAGGTCTAGGAAAAGCTTAAAAGTTGATACATGTCCAAGTCCTTGACAACGAAGTTGCATGTGAAGAAGAAATTTTATTCCCTGTGTTTGTTGGATAGGGAAAGTTTCATGAAGAATTTGAATAAGTTCAACCAAATTTTAATGTAAATGTCAGTACTTGATAAGAAGATCAATGAGGAAGGCAAGACATTGGTCTTGCTGGCTTCCTTGTCGGTCTCGTACGATCATATTATCACAACATTACTATTTGGAAAAGATATGCTCAGTCTAAACAAGATCATTGCTTCCTTACTTATGAATAAATCAAGGCGAAGAGGAAGCATTGAGGTGTTAGAAGAATCGAGGCTCTTAATATCTACTAGCGGTCGGGGACATGGGAGATCAAGGGACCGAGGCGACAAATCGAAAAGGAGTAAGGGTTGGCCTAAGTTTCAGGACATAGAGTGTTTTTATTCTGATAAGAAGGACCACATGAAGTGGGATTGCCCCAAGAGAAAGTAGGAGAAGGAAGGTGGAGGTGAGCGTCAAGAAAGGATGGATCATAATGAAAATGATTGGGCCTCTATCGCTTTCTGAAGAGACCTTCTAGTTCTCCATGCAGAGAAGACACGAAGCTTTTTGAGCAAAAAGATGAATTTGGTAATAGATAGAAGTTCCTTAAACTATACAACACCAAAGAAGTCCCTTTTCACTAGCTATACGCGCAAGGACTACGGGATATTGAAGATGGATAACAATAGTTCATCGAGGATTGTTGGCATTAAGGATATTAGCTTGTAGACAAGCAATGGGATGAAACTCGTGTTGAAGGGTGTACGGCATGCTCCATGTCTGCGATTGAATGTGATTTCAATTGGAAGACTCGATAATGAAAGCTTTTACACAGCATTCAGAAAAGACCAGTGGAAACTCACCAAAGGTACCTCTGTTGCGGTAAGAAAATGTAAACAATCAAATCGGTACTTAATGAAGAGTTTGGTTACCAATGATAATATAAATGTGACCAATGGGAGTAATGGTCAAGGTGGTAGGAAGAGAAGACCGAGAAAGAGTGTAATACAGAGTCATTCTACTACCAAGGAGAAGCCGAAGGGGAGTGAGAATACTCCAAGTTCAATGGAATAAAAGTGGGTATCATTCAGGCTTGCAGAGGCCAATGCCAGGATCCCATTGGAGGGAAAGTTACATAATAACAGGTGATGACGAATACCAATGAAGGCGAAGGGTCCCCCACAAGGTTATGAGAGAAAGTTTGTTGGATTTTTAATCACTCCTTTATGAGTGTCACAACAAACAACTATCACCAGAAGGTTATGCAAGGTTCGTTCGAGGATTAGAGCACGGCGAGCGGCCAAGAGGTAAAGCCAAGTTGGTGCACTCGAGGCTCGCTCGAGTAGAGCTCAAGCGTCAATTCCAATTTGCTAGCCAGGATACCGCACTCAAGGCTCACTCACATAGAGTTTGAGTACCGATGCCAGCGTCATTTTCCCTCAAATCGCACCTGTTGGGCGCTCGAGCATGGCCTAAGATTATAAAATTGAGCAAATACGATTTTATGGTTAAAATCTAAAATAATTCTCACATAAGGAGCGCCGCACAGAGAGAGAAGAGAGAAGAAGAGAGAAGAAGAAAAAATTTGACATCTAGTTACGGTCCAATTTGAATTCCATTATTTTTTAAGGTTGAGTGCGTGGTTTTAAAGTCGATTTCTAGAGCGTATTTTCATTTGGTGACTCTTATTTCTTATTATATTTCTCTGATATGAATTGTTAGGTATATTGATCAGGATTGTAATCACCCATTATTCATTTGGAATTATAGTGAAGAAATTTCGGAAGAGGTTCTTATAACTAGCACATTTATAATAATTTTTTTCAAAATTTATCCCATGATTTTTTTCTTAATTGAAAAAAAATTTTCACATTAAAAATGTTATACATTATTATATTTCTTATACTCATAATTTTGATGGCTGACGATTGACAGGAGGTTCAAGTATTGTTCTGTTATGCCAAGTTGTATGTATCTGGGTCGGACCCCAACAGACTCCTTACCTATTAAAGCGATCCGTGTAAGACTGCGGTCATGGAATTGGTTAATGCAACTGAGCATCCCAAAAAAGCAATCAAATGCCAATAATCATGTAAAAACTCTAGGGCTTGAGGACAAAAGTCCGATCCCTTTTGAGAGATCCAATTAAATATCAAAACATAAGAATCTTAGAAGATTTTCTCAACATGAGTGCCTTCCACGGGAGAAGCACCATTAGTCAAATATGGTCAACAGATAAGGTCCAACAATGCCCAGCAACGATGATAACCTCACCTAGCCGGCAAATGAAGAATGCAATGAACAAAGAGTCAACATAAACAAAAAAAATAACATCAGCAACAATGTTCAAAGAAATATAGCTGATTCATTAGATATGTATATTTACAATCCGGAGAGCCGAGCTGAGTATAGAAAGACGTTCACCACATTGACCACTGCATAAGCGTGAATGATTCAATCGTCCCAAGGTTGAGGACTAGATGGGGACCTAAATGACGGGCCCTCGCCTGGTCTTGAAAAGTCCTTGATGTTGGAGCGTTGAGAAGCCTCAAAATTCCTTTGATCAAGGCAACCTAAAGAAAAATTAGAAGCAACCCCAGAAACGATTTGCCTACAAAGGTAGAGCCCATCCTGGGATATGTTATCCAACATAGGACTGACCTCTTCAAGCTGAAAGCACTTCTTCAATTCCCCCTCGAGTCGAGCACACTTGTCCTAGAGGCTGGAAGTCAATTTAACAAGGTAAGCAGTTTGACGTTTAGCCACTTGGAACTTGTCCTCAAGTAAGGCGATCATATCCACTACTACTGTATTCTCGTCTGATATCCCTTGGGATCCCGCCAAGGATTCGGATAGCTCTCTCTCTAGGAATGTAGCTTGATCCTGAAGTTGTTGGCTTTAGCAACAGTAACTTTGACTTAGATCTCCCACTCTTGGAGCACAACAAGATTGATATACACTCGAGAGAGATAGAAATTTTAACGTCTCACTTATACAGCCCATCTCTAATTAAGTGCACCAATTCCTGTGACTGCCAAGCAAAACAGAATAACTAGTCAAATATAACAATGTCAAGAAAAATGTTTAAAAATAAAGAGTTAAATAGCGATATCTTACTAACAAAAGACTCCTCTCAAAAAGAGGGACCTAGATACGAACCACGCTTGGAAATGGGTGGGTTCCTCCAATACAGAAGGGGTAGAGCACAACGATGAAGAGGGACTTCGAACTCAGAGGGAGAGGAGAAGGCATCTGAATCCTCAAGGCACCCAGATGGTGTAGGATCTACTTCAAGAGGGTCCTCAGCCTCCAGAACCTTCGATGAAAAATAACGAGGTCTAGGAACCCTCACCAAAGCCTCTGGATTATTGACTGGCAAATCTTTTGCCATCCCTTCATTATTAATGGGCTTCACAACTAAAGCAGCTGGAGGTGTAGAAAAAAAATAGTTGAGTGACAAACAAACAAGAGCAGGGACCTCATATTTGGTAAAGAACGGAGTAGCAATTGGTTCTCTCTCATTTGAACCGCTAATAGCGAGGTCACTTATTCCCTAAGAATGAAGTGGAGAAGACTCACCACTCTAAACAAATGCGTGTGCCTCCTTAAAAACTGAGCGGCCCAATGCAAAACGAATCTGGTCTAGCCTCCGAGATGACTCACTAACCTCCAACATGGTTATTTCATCACAAACTTCATCAATCACCTTTTTAAAATCATTGAAAGAGGATGAATAGGATGAACCGGGAATCAGAAAACCTGCCTCTCCGATTGCCACTTTTAGAGGATCCCGATTAAAAAGCTCCCCTAGTTTTCTTTTAGATTTATAGAGAAGAAAATCAACAATGGCCTCTCCACCAACCCTGGCCTCTCTACCGACCCTAGCCTCCCTATTGCTATTGGCGAGTGCCTCCCGAGTTAAAATATTGCTCATCTTTCGAAGCAAAATGGTATTTTCTTCTACCAACTCAGTTAAAGGTTGAGCTATAAAAGACTCAATTTTCAAAACCTCACCGGTTTAGTCAAGATTCACCAACTTCTATTTATGAGAGAAGGTCCAATTAGAAGAAACCGCAATAAAAAAATACTGGTCCTTCCAACCCTATATAGAATCTAGATTCCCTCCAGTTATTCTATACCCCTTCCTAGAGATAAATAAAATCCAGTCGCCCTCCTAGTTAAACTAGAATATGACTATAACTACTCGAGCGTTCAAACAGAGTCCCCAATGACGAAAGAAAACAAGGAGCCTAATTACCTGATGGCATTGCAGGTGGAGGTATGCTACGAGAATCTCTTGAACCTCCAGAATTTCAAAAGATCCCTAACAAATGGAATACAGAGACCCTCCTTCAGATGAACTTCATAAATGGCAATAAAGCCTTCCCTCAGACAACAAGCTCTCACAAATGATAAGGAAACTTGGAAAAAAAATGACGATAGGAATGCTATACCTCTCATAAATGTCCAAAACCTTCTTAATCGTAATGCTAGACGAAATGTCAATAATGCCCTTGGATGCCACTTGAGGAACCATGAAAAATAATGAGAAATAGAAGGCAAACTTGGGTTGAGAGATAGAATACAAAGAGATGAAAAAATGAAGGAGCACCAACGTTTAAATAAAATTTAGTCTAAAACGATGCCGTTTGGACATATCAATAAGGCACGTCGTTATAATGATTGGGGCACATGCCAATACAAGAAGACATTGCAACACATTTGTTTTGATGTGCCAGAAATAATAATTTGGCACGATACTTCCCAAGGTAGCAAGCTAGTAGTAGATGGCTTTATTGCTTAATTAAATTTGATTATACAGTTCAGTTCCAATTAAGGTTGGCTTAGTTGCTTCACAAACGTGTTAATTTCAGGTTTATTTGCATTAAATTATTACATCCCGAGTTATCAGAAGTTTGAGTTGTCAAATTATCAAAAATTACGAAAAGGAAAATAAAACCCAAAGCATATAGGTGAACGCTCAACTCATAAACAATAATTCAAAAATTACAAACATATCAAAGCCATATGAAGAGTATGAATTATTATTCAGGTAGTTCTATTCATTAGATCCTTTCACAATATAAAGATTTCAAACAATAAAAGTACAATTTGGGAGAAAATGAAGAAGCTGCGGGACAATGACCCAAATGTTAAAAAACTCTCCTTTCCTGATGCTCGGGCATGAGTTATGACAAAGGCACCATAGGAAGGGTAGAATGAACAAAAAATCATCCGCCCATGCCGGCAACCTATATCTCAACCACCTCTGGGAGGATCAGCAAGATAAAAGCATTGCTACAACGTGCGGGCCTAGTTTTGAGATGAATATAAAAGAGAAAATTCAAGATGAATTTTTCTATAAAAGAAGGTAATCAAAACGGTTTTCAAATATTTTCTCCGGCCATAACTTCAAAATTTAAAGGATGTCCACCTGTTTCAGCATCTATGCCTGCTAGCGATTACAAAAAGGACATGCTTGCAAAGGATGATCACACGATTGAGAAAGAAATAATGCATTTTGGGATGTAATATGAAGGACCCTCAATTTAGAGCCGAGGCAAAGGCTCAACTAGATTGGGGCTCGAAGCATGCAAAGATATCAAATCATAGTTATTAATGGTAGATAATAAAATCCTATCAAATAAGATCCCTAATCAGCAGAAGATACACAGTAAAGATGTGCCTTGATGGCATACTAGCTGGCTTCCCATCAGTGACACACTCAAAGTTTGAATTCAAATCTCCAAGTAAGGGGGGCTAATGTCAAGTGCAGTCCAAAATAAATCAGTTCAATTTAAATATGAATCAAAACCCATGCCTCAATGACCCAAAAGAGGAAGTATGAAGCAGATTAGGATAACCATATAACAATTCTCCAGGGTATTAATTAGGGTGTTCAATCCTAGCGGTCGATTATCGAAAACTAAATGATAATGATGAGAAAGTGAATTGCCTAATCCAAAAATGGGCAAAATAGTCTCCACAATTAATAACTAAAGAGTTTCTTCATTAAATTGGAATAGCGGTTACATACCATGAATAACGTCTCCTAACAACTGTCTTGAAATACCTCTTTATGTAGGCAACGGTTTCCAAGACTAGCCGAATGGACAATAACTCTGATTATAAATACAATTTCTTCCGGACTGAAAAAGTTATAAAAAAAAAATCAAATGAGAGAAGAAGATACTCAAGTAATCAAATATATCCAAGTGAAACAAAGTCCTCTAAATTCATACTCGTACTCATCCTCATCCTTTCTACATTTCCACGTCCACTTTCCTTCTATATCTTTCAGTTCAAGGAGAAAACTTATTGATTTGAATGTTAAATGATATATTGAGGAGTGAGTCCCGTATACCTTTTACCTCTCATTCGATTTGTTGTGGTACACTGAATAAGAATTTGAGAAAACGAAGACCGGACCTGACTCATCTCTAAGAGGAAAATCCCAACTCCCTATTTCATATAATAATTCAAATCTCAGTGACACATCAACTAGTATTATTTTTTATAATATATTTTAAGGTATTATAGATTTTGTACAAAAAATAATTTTTAAAGAACATCTATTCAAGTTATTTATTGGCTTTGATAATCTTGAAATAATTAATAAAATTATTGAGTTATATAAAACTTGGTATGGCTTGTATAATTTTTCGAGCCAAAGGGAATTTTCTCAAGCGACTTTCTTTTCACAAAAATATTACAAAACTAACCCACAATTATTTTAAAAAAAAATTATCTAATATCCTTTACTTTAACAAATTGCCATGATAACCCACAAGCTGCTCGAATTTCTGTAAATTATTATAACGCACATTAATTAATTATTAATTAAAATATTATTTGAAATTTAAAACAATTTTTTCATATCTAGAAGAGTTCTATATTTTATAAAAATAAAGAAATTTATTTTTTATATATTAGTTATTTATTTTTAATAGATCATTATGATTTAATTATTTTTTTAAAAAAGTAAAAAATTAATTAAAATTTATTATTAAATTAAAATTATTTATTTAAAAATAATTAATTAAAATAAAGAGAATAAATTAATGTACCTTTTCAAAAAAACATAGTTCCCCTCAATCCCAACTTTACCTTCAATGGGGCGACGCTTTCCTAGCGGGAGCACGGATCAAATTATATAATATATAAATGACTTCTGACCGGTTTTTTTCCGGTCCATGGAAAACCGAGGCAGGAAATTAATATTTAAAAGGGTGTGGGATAAGGACAATATTTTTGTTCAAACATATTTTTTATTTTTAATTTTTTTAAAATACATTACTATACAACATTATATCTATATGTATCTTTGCCTGTAACATTACAAATTTTATTTTAAAAAAGCAATAAAACAACATAAATAATATATATTCAAATATAAAATATTTCTATTTTTTATATTAGATTAAGATGACCTATTTTTCTTATTAATTATTTAACAAGTCCATTCTTTTATCAGTTGTTTTAAATAATCGATACAAGCTAAATTGAGTTGTTTTTTAAAGCATTATTATTTGTTTCACATTTTTGTAATTTTTTTATAATTATTTTTTATATATGAAAGCTTTAATAAATAAAATAATTTATAAATATAGAAAAAATTATAAATACAACACAGACCAATTAACATGTGCCACGTAATAGGGGTAGAATTGGAAGGCAATTCGGCCCTCCGCCGATTCGTTCCACGCGATTATACCTCTATAAAAGGCAACGCCTCTGCCGTGGAAACCCTCATCGCTCGCTCCTTTTCCTTCGTCTAATTCCACATTTTCCTCACCTAATATCCTTCTCTCGCTTGCGGTTTCGCTGTGCCAGAACTGGCTAACCAAGAGACCATTCTGGAGGACGGAGAATCCAACAAAGGGCTTGTGCTCGCCCTCTATGAAGCCCTAAGCTCCCGCGACGTTGCCACCGTCCACCGCCTTGTCGCTCCCGATCTGGAGTGGTGGTTCCACGGTCCACCCTCTCACCAGTTTTTGATGCGATTGCTCACCGGCGCTGAGGAAACCGACTTCTCTTTCGTCTTCGTGCCTCAAACGATCGCGGCCTTCGGATCAATCGTCCTCGCTGAGGGCTGCGACCGCACCTGCTCGATCTCCTGGGTTCACGCTTGGACCGTCTCGGATGGGGTAATCACCCAAGTGCGCGAGTACTTCAACACTTCCGTCACCGTCACCCGCCTAGGCAACAGCCGCTCCTCCAACATCAAATCCTCGCCTTCCGATACAGCTTCGTCATCATCGTTGGCGTCGTTGATTGCATCTGCGGCGTCTTCCGGTCACTGTCAGCCCGTTTGGGAAAGCAGGCTCTCCAATCGGATAGGGAAATCAGTTCCGGGTCTGGTTCTGGCGCTCTAGCTTGCTGAAGCAGGTAAAATTCCAGCTAATTTCGAGTATTTTCGGGAATAAACGGGGGTCGCTGGTTGTGTTGCGAAACTCCTCCTTGTTTTATGGTTTGAAATAATGTAAGCGTTCTCGCGTCCGTCCGAGATGTAAGCGTCTGTCTGGCTACGTTGATAGCTGTTGCTTGTGTCGTCGTCTATTGTAATTTTCAGTTTCTGTTTGGCGTCGAAGATACCATGAAGGGAGGGAGGCCCGACTTGTGCCAGTGGTGGGTGCCTGTTCCCGATTCGTGTGGTGTCTGCTGGTTTCGTATTCTAATAATGAATAAAATGGCGTGTTGTGATTTCATCAGATCCCCTCTCCGTTCACTTTCTATCTTTTTTTTTTCCTTTTTTTTTTGTAGTAATGTTTATGTTATCTAATTTTTTCATTTATTTTCTATAAATTTATTAATATGAATATATATATTTAATGGTATATTAAATTGGGTCGGTCGATAATTTCTCTTCTATCTAAAATTTTATCTGATTTGGTGAATCAATATAAGTATTATATAGATTAATATGGTTAAAAAAAATTATGCAGTAAACATTTTTGGGTTTGGCATGGACACAAGTAAGTATAAGTGATCAGTCTGGCCCTGCTAATAACCTGATATGTATTATGAATTCAGTATCTATCTATCCATATATATATATATATATATATTAAAAAAACATCTATTTTAATTAATAAGTTTTTATAAAAAAAATTAAATAATATATGATTTTAAATTTTTTATGTAAGTATATATTATTTTTAAACTTTTAGATACTTTATATAAATGTGTATTATAAACGTATTTTTTTTTTAAAAAACATTAGACCTATTAAACTTTGATTATAAATGGACGTTTCACGATGTTTATTTTTACCTGAATCTGTCCTATTATTAGTCTAAATATAATCCTATCATGTCTATTTTTTTTTTATTGTCAATTTATTTATTTCACCATCACTCAGATGCTTATTTAAGCCATCCTCGATGCGACTACTCAAAAAATAAGCAAAATAAAATTTGAAAATATTTAAGCCCATCGATCTGAAAATTCATTTACAAATGCATATTTTTGATTTATTCCTATTGGTTATTTTTATTGATGAATTTTATCAAAATAAGTAAATATTAAATTTGATTCGTATCTAGAATTTAAGATTCGGTCATAAAAATTTTAAAATATATATTTAAATCTTTTAATCCAAATCTTACATATTATAAATTAAAATAAGAGTTTCAAAAAATTAAAATTGACTCTTAAAGTTGTTCTACGATACTCTAATCATCAATAAACGCCTTACGGCACGAGCTGACGAAGCCATGCACCACTTGTGTCCCCGTTTCCGAAGGCACTCACCTCTTTCAAGAAGATTCGCAGCATGTCAAGCCATGGTGAGGTTCTTCGCTTTGCATCGAATTAAACCATATGCTCCACCGCTTGTGCGGACCCCCGTCAATTCCCTAGAGAAAGAGTGTAAATGATTGATAAAATATACTCCAAGAATATTTGGTCCGGAAGAGCTGCGATCGGGTGAAAGCTTCAAACCTCTTTAACGTAAGCTAGGTATTATAAGATTATAGCTTAGAAATCATCGTATCGGTGATCAGATATTCTATGAGTTTTTTTTTATTGTTGGGATCATAAAATATTCTGATATTCGTATCCTTAAATATCAAAATTGTAAAATCGTAATGCATTTATTGTGTTAAAAGGCTTTATATTTGTATGGACGTAAGGCCCTATTTTGGGGTTAATAGACTAATATCCTATAATTGATTATTTATTTTCTTGATATCTCTCTCCCTTTCCTCAATAGCAAATTTTCTTCTAAGGAGAATGTTTATTCAGCATTAATCACCACATTTGACAACGTTACTTAGCGGGCAACTCCCCTTGATTTTAGGTTATATTTGTCAAATTTAGATATATAGGTTTAGTGGGTAGTTCTAAAAGATTTAGAAGCTAGAGTCATGAAATTAGGTTATGTCTCGTTTATTTTGGTGGGCGGCTTTTAATGATTCATTAAAGATTATATTGATATGAAGCCTCATCTAGCGTGGGGCTCTCTGACTTTGCTCAATAGTTTTGATCATTTTAATAGATTGGCTTTCTAACTTGATCAATGAATTAATGTCAATGGATCAAGAAATTAACTAATTATAAGTGTTACTATCTAGCTTGATAGTTCGCTCTCATTAATTCACCTCTTTTGATCTACTTCTAAGCCGTTCCCTAATGTAGATGCACTCTTACTCTTTTAATTCTTTGATAATTCGATCGCTTGGACACCTTAGCAATCTGACCGTCAAACTTATTGTTGAAGTCTTCAAATTTGAGCCAATTAATGAACAACCAGATGTTCAATTTCTGACAACCTGAATGTAGTAACCTGAGTTTGAATCAACCGATTTGATCCGAACCGACCAAGCAAAGAAAAACTCGAAGCTTAAGTGCTCATTTTAAATACATAATAAACATAACAACTCGAATAAATATTAAACTGCTTAAAATAAAAGATAATTTAAATATTCATAATAATACAAACTCATAAAAATATAAACTTGATAAAATATTTAAAAACTAATTAAATAGCAAAAAAAAAAAATTTACCATCTCGCAATATAAAAGTTTTTAAATTCTGAAATTGCTTTTACTAGAAATTTTCACAACTAATGTATAATCTTCTCTAACTCACTATTGATATCATCTATTTTAGAGTTTAGAAAACATAAGAATTAATCAAATGTCTAATAAATAATATAACTAGCAATATAAGAATATAAAACATATCAGATAATAACATCTAATATATATAATTAATAACAATATATAATAAATTATCAATTATCAGATACGCAATGCCATGTCATAACCATAATTCAAAACTTACTAAATAATTAAATATCAAGAATATAATTAAAATTTTATCAAATCTAAATATCAATAAAAATATATATTTTATTGAATTTATATCAATAAAAGTCATAATTAAAAGTCATCAAATTAAATTTTATTATATTACTGTGAAACAATTACCACACGTCAGCCATTAACAATTGGCTAACATCTATGAGGAACTGATACTCACACATTTAACAAGCGATAAACTATATTATATCATGATATCTTGCCATCAATAGAGTATAAGTATCAGATTTAATTTGTACAATTAATATTCTCATTACCGTTTTGGAGTAAGCCCATAATATATCACATAAGTATTCTCATGGTCCAATTGGAATCCACGCCCAATGAGATACAAAATACTCGATCTAATCATATGTCAAACATAATATCTCTCAGTATGGTATCATTTATATCACAATGCATATTATTTATAAGACTATAAGCACTTTTCCAAAATGACCTCAATTTTTCTAATGATATAAAAATTAGTATTTTATAATTATAGACTACATCATCGTATTGTAAAATTTATATTTTCTGATATCATAATATTTTCATAAAATCTCGTTTATATTGATCATAGATAATCAAGAAAACTATACACGCGAACTAAGTTAACGTTCAGAATAAACACCAAGTAGATAAGGAAAAATTCACAAGTAACTAAGTATCCAACTGACCCTTAAAATTCTAACTTATCCTCACTAATCTCATTGGAAGACTAATATCATTTTATGGCCATAAAAATATATCTTGTCTTATAATTACCGAATAAAGCTTATGAATTACCAATTTTTATTTAATTCTTCTTGATTGATTATAATGAAATTCAATCGAG
>JAOVVI020001383.1:258-21752 GCA_028571085.2 Nepenthes alata
CTAGTGAATAAAATATTTGAGGCTGAGATTAGACGAAACATAGAGGTATACATCAACGATATGCTCATAAAGAGCAAAATCGCCTGCGACCATGTCAACGACCTAGAGGAGACATTCCAGGTCCTCCGAAGGCACGGGATAAAGCTCAATCCCACCAAGTGAGTCTTCGAGGTGACCTCAGGAAAGTTTCTGGGCTTCATTGTGTCCCAACGCAGTATCAAAGCCAACCCAGAAAAGACCAAGGCCATTCCCGATCTGAACCCCCCACGGACGATAAAAGAAGTGCGGAAATTCATCGGGCGGATAGCAACCTTCTCGAGATTCCTCGCAAAGTCAACAGAGAAATACCTATCCTTTTTCAAGGCACTAAGGGGCACTAAATCGCGTGGGTTCAGGTGGAGTGAGTATTGTGACGAAGCTTTCAGAGAGATGAAGATGTACCTCACCAGCCCGCCGCTTCTGAGTTCGCCGTGCGAGGGTGGGGACCTTTACCTCTACTTGGCTACATCAGCAGCGGCCCTCAACTCCGTACTAGTTGGAGAGCGCGAGGGTGCACAGCGGCCAGTATACTACGTAAACTGGGTGCTGACGGACGTGGAGGCCTGCTATCCGCACGCCAAAAAAATGGTGCTCGCTCTCATCTATTCGGCACGGAAGCTTCGGCCCTACTTCCAGTCGCACCGGATTATCGTATTGACTGATCAGCCACTCAAGTAAATCTTGCAGAAGCCGAAAACATCTGGACGGCTGGTAAAGTGGGCCATCAAACTGGGAGAGTTTGATGTGGAGTTTCGGCCCCGGCCAGCCGTGAAGGGACAAGCTCTGGCCGATTTCATCGTTGAGGCAGCAACCCCAGCACCGATGGACGCCGACCACTTGGGGGATGCGGGAAACCATGATCATCCAGTGTGGACTCTGAATGTGGATGGCTCATCCATTCAAGTAGGCAGCGGGGCAGGAGTCGTGCTGAAGACACCGGAAGGCACAGAGATTGTGTACTCCGTCACGCTGGCCTTCCCGGCCACCAACAACGTGGCGGAATATGAGGCACTCCTTGCGGGTTTGTGCTTGGCCAGGGAATGTTCCACGCGGTCGTTGGTAGTGCACAGCGACTCCGGGCTTGTAGTCAACGAGGTGAATAGGGACTTCGACGCATCAAACCCATAACTTGTGAGGTACATGGTGAAAGTGAAGACCTTGATCCCTGAGTTTGACTGGTTCGTGATCGAGCATATCCCCAGGGCCGAGAATGAGCACGCTGACCGACTAGCCCGGGATGCAGCAACCGGAGCCCTAGAACAGTATGTCAGGGAACCACGAGAAGTTCTGACCGCACCAAGCATTGACGCCGAAGATCAAGAGATACTATGGGAAACAATTGGATGACGCCATACATAAAGTACTTGTCCGAGGGAACCCTACCCGATGATAAAAATGAGACCAAGCGGGTAAAGAAGACAGCAAGTTGGTACACGCTCCTCAGTGGGAGGCTGTATAGGCACGGATATTACGCTCCACTCTTGAAATGCCTTACTCCAGAGGAAGCCGAATACTCGCTGAGCGAGGTACACCTGGGACTATGCGGCTCCTACATCGGAGGCAAGAACCTCGCGTTCAAGATCATGCGCCAAGGGTTCTATTGGCCGACCATGAAGTAGGACGTTATGGAATTCGTCTGAAAGTGTGAGAGTTGCCAAGTCCACGGCCCCATGACGCATCAGCCACACACGGAGTTGCACTGCCTTCAGTCCCCGTGGCCGTTCACGCAATGGGGACTCGACATACTCGGACCTTTATCGATGGCCACCGAGCAATAAAAATTTCTGATCGTTGGCATTGACTACTTCACCAAATGGGTAGAAGTTATCCCTCTTGCAAAGATTACCGAACAGAACGCGACGGAGTTCCTCCGTAAAGGTATCGTTTGCCGCTTTGGGATTTCTGAGGTCGTAGTGACCGAAAATGGAACCCAATTCACCGGCAAGCAATTCAAGAAGTATTGTCGTGATCTCCGCATCAAGCTTAACTACACATCCGTGGCCCATCCTTAGGCCAACGGACAGGTTGAAGTCACCAACCGCGCGCTGCTGCATGGGTTAAAGACCAAACTGGAATACGCAGGGGGTTCCTCAGTCGAGGAGCTACCGTCCGTGCTCTGGACGTATCGAACGACCCTACGGGAACCGACAAGATAGACACCTTTCAGCCTCTGTTTTGGGGTTGAGGCTGTTGTCCCCGTGGAGGTCAAAATGCCAAGCTTGCGGGTCGAATCCTTCGACCTAGCCACCAATACTCAGAGACTCCGGGAAAGCTTAGACCTGCTCTCAGAGGTCCGGGATGCGGTGCGACTATGAGCCGTGACCTATCAACAGCGCGTCGTGTGGTATTACAACAAACGGGTGAAGGCACACCCTCTTGAAGTTGGAGATCTGGTCCTCCGGAGCGTAGAGGCGGCGGGAAAGATCGCGAACAGGAATAAGCTCTCCCTTGGGTGGGAGGGGTCATTCCTCGTCTCCACAATCCTCCGGAGCGGACCGTATAAGCTACGCACCCAGAATGAAAAACTGGTCCCGCAGATCTAAAACGCCGCCAACTTAAGAAAATACTAACAGTAGCGCCGCGTTAACCCAGGTAGGATGCACACGCGCACCACATCAAATGCTTGTACGTGTGCCATGCTATTTCATTAATAAAGTTAGCTTCCTAGTTATTCTACATCTTCATGTGTGTGAACTGTTTGCATACATTGCATTCCTAAATCGAAACGACCTAGACAGCCCCTAAGTTAGGAGGACAGGCGTCCGTCCGTAAAGTAAATCCTTGGCCCAGTGCCAGGCGGTCCACAAGCGACTGTCCGAGGATTTTGTCTCCGCGCCATATGGTCCGGGGACGGCCCCATACACCTTGGCTCCATGCCAAATGGCCCAAGCGGCCCCTGTGCTGTGACTCCGCGCCGAACGGCCCAGGAGATGACCACTCGCAGAACTTGATTGCAGGTGTGCAAATGGCCAACAAAACTTTAGGGGACAGAAATTGCAGGTGTGCGGCGAAAAGGGCACCCATAGTCTAAGATGGCCGTGGGCTAGGACCTTAACTTGGTGATTATAATGCCTTGAGCATGGGTCACACACCTCCCGCGAACGAACGCGACCAAGGCCTAGACTCCGGAGTCCGGTTGCTGTGGCCTAAAAACCCGGCTGACCCTTGCTGCGGCTCCATGGGACTGGTGACGACATCCGCCTTACCGGATCGAGCTTCCCAAACGCGTGAATTGTAATGACATCCTCTGACGAATGACAAGCACAGCGCAAGAAGACGCCTGTATAGGGTCTTAGCGACAATAGCTCCACGAGCTTAGCACTCAAATGAGGGGTACGATCCCACGGATCACATTGAACAAAAGTTGCGGTCCGACATACAACACTAAAGAAAACGAGTGCGAAGGAAGAAGAGACCACTCTTTATTCGTTCGCCCAAAGCAAGTGATGTACAAAAGCAAGAAACAATGACAAAGAACAGCTAAGGGACCTATATAAATCAAGACTACTGTGGAGGCTGCGACGAGCTGGACTCCTCATGAAAGTTCCTCAGGCGAGACGCCTCCCGGATCCCGGCATTCCCCGGATGGAAAACTCCTTCCGGAACTTCTGGAGCCACCAGGGAAGCGATCTTGCGGCATAGGCAAATACCGTCCCAGTACCGAGTCTCCAACAAAAGATGCGACTCCGCGGGCGTAAGCCGACAGACCATATCCCTGGTCAGGCGAGCGTTATCGTCCTCCAGGCCAACGAGCAGGGCTTCCTATTGCGCTACTTTCTGCTACAGGTGCCTGATCTCCTCTTGCGCCCGTTA
Organism: Nepenthes alata; assembly: GCA_028571085.2. Lineage (NCBI taxonomy): Eukaryota > Viridiplantae > Streptophyta > Magnoliopsida > Caryophyllales > Nepenthaceae > Nepenthes > Nepenthes alata. Next base: position 4,111 of record JAOVVI020001383.1, read on the forward strand.
GTTATCCCCTTGAAGGGAGGTGACCCGGGCACTTGCGTGATGGATGCCCGTGCGGTTCCTTCCTCTGATGGTGAAGTTATGTCCACGAGAATCCCTCCCTCCGAGAGGGGCCCCGTAAAGATAACAATCGGATCTGAAGGACCCCCAATCTCCGACGTTGGCACGGGCACGGATGGGCATGATCCGGTCTGGTTGTCAGGGCCCAGGAAGTCGCCCGCCATTTCTGGAGTAGCATCCGTAAACACTTCAGCAGTGGAGGGTGCAGAAGGCTCCCCAATGGGTTAAGACTCCACCTCGTAGACTTTGAGCACGACTAGCCGCGCGATCGTAGTCGGCAATGGTCCGGCGGTGTCCCCCTGGTGGTCAGCGCACGTCGTCGCCTCCAGCACCGGACTTCGAACCTCGGCAGTAGATCTGGCGGCTCACCTCCGGGTCCTCCGCGTTGAAGTCCCTCCGTCCTCCCTCAACCTCCTCATGGAGGCCTCATCTTCACCGTCGTCTGAATACGGCTCCAACTGTGAACAACTTTCCTCCTCGTCCCCTCCGAACGACGGGGGAGCGGTGGAACTTTCGGGCTCCCTCTTGCCAGGACCAGCGATGCTCCATCCCGACGATGACCCCCACTTGGAGGCCTCAAAGGTGTTGGCCGTCAGAAAATATCCTTGGATGGAGAACCTCGCCTCCTCAGAATGGATGGCGGTGATCAGCTTCTCAGCTCCCGAGGCATCCTCTGCCGGCGGCTTCTCAAAAAAGAAATCTAAAATCGGTCCCCACAAGCGAGAAAGCTCTGAGTCGGGGGGCACTTGCAGAAAGAAGAACCGATCCTTCCAGCCCTTGATAAAATCAGGGTTGGTGCCACGGAAGCGGAAGCCCGTCTTGGACAATATCGACACCCAGTCCTCCGACTCAGTAAAGCGAAAGATCAGCCTGGCGGCCTTGGCGTCAAAGGAGGTACAGTGAAGGAAAGCGATGACGCACAAGGACACCAGGTAACGCACCGCGTTGGGATGAAGCCTCACCACTGGGACTCCCAATGCCTCAACCAGCGAATACAACGTGCATGGCATGGGATAGCAAAGCCCCCCTCTCAGGTGGTGCTCGTAAACGGTGATGTAGCCCACTGGGGGGCGTTGGCCCTTTCCAGAATTCTAGGAGCGTGGTAACTCCAGTCGCTGGGAAGGCTGTAATCAACCATGAGGGCGGCAATGGCGCTCGCCGTCAGAGCAGACCTCGTGTTGTGGACACCATGGCACCACGTCCCAGGAGCCTGGGAAGGCGAAGAACTCTCTTTCCTTTTCGCCATATCTCCCTCAATGTGGGATAGCCGCAAAGAAATCTCAGCAAGGGCGTGGAAGCCGTCCCCGTTGGTTTAAATAGGCAATGGAAGGCCAACAGGCGGGAAACCTAAGCGACGCCTACCACAGGCGATGGGGACACGTGTCGGCTTCATGGCGCATCGTGGAGCTCACAATCACCCGTAATCATGGCCAGACGTCAGACTGGCAGGCGCGTCGCTTCAGCCGCCTGACAGAAATCCACGCTGGTGCCTCCGCATTAAATGATGGTTTACGATAGTGAAACCCACTGCAGAGGCGTACGGACGTGTAAAAAGAAATGCAAAGATTCAGAGACGAAAATTACGAAAGGCAAAGCGGTACGACAGAAGCAACAAATTTCATTGCATTGAATAATATGGTTACAAGGCTGATATGTACGAAATATACAAAATTGGTGCAATGGCGTGCCGTGGCGGCCATCAACTAACGTCGCGCATGGTCCGTAGAGGAGCTTGGAGCTAGGTAATCGTCCAGCTGGGCGCGCGTCCAAGCGCTGATATTACGAGAGTCCAGGATGCTGACGCGGAAGTCCGGATCCTCCAGCGAGGCTAGCCTCCGGCTGAGACGGATCCAGTCCTGGTAGCTCCTTTCCAGGGCAGGGCCGACTTCCTCCGGCAGAAACCTTGATCTCAGTTCCGTGCGCAGCCTCATCATTTTCGCCCCGTGCTGTTGCCACAACTCCTCGATCTCTCCTTCGAGAGCTTGTATTTGGGCCTGAGCCGCCACGTTGGCCCTGGCAAGTCGGACGACCCTACCTTTAGACTCAGCCCACGCGTCTTCAAAATGGGCGGCTCGGGTCCTCAGCTGTTCAATCCCTGCAATTGTAGCTTGCATGCGAGCCTCAGCACTCTCCAGCCTCCTGGTGAGCTGCTGGTGCGAAAGGTCCTCCATCTCCGGAGCACGCTCTCGAGACGAGCCCGCTCCCTCTGCCCTCTTGAAACCTGGAGGCACTCGTAGGAAACGAGCAGGGCCCACGACAGTGGCTTCGGAGCGATCACCTCCTGAAGCGCTGACTCCTGAAGCTCCGGGAACGTCGGAGCTGGACTCTAACTCACTGGAAGAGCGCCCTGAATCGGACGAAGTATCCTCCATCGCTGCTACGCCAAAATATACTCGAGCAGAGCCAAAGGCTATCAAAAGCGCAAACGCTGGAAAGTGTGGGGCCGTAAGGGGGACCGACGCGTTTAAATAGGAGAGGTTTCCTCCCGAAAGCGGCGGCGCGGTAAGGACAAAAGACGCCAGCCTCTTGTCAATGGGAACCCTCCACGTGGTGAATCCCTAAGGACTCGCATCTTTCCGAGATACGGCTTGGCGACATGACGTCTCCTGACCAACCACGCTTTAAATACGTCGGATGGCCCAAGAGACGCAACCGCTAGCAATGACCTTTCCGTCTTCCCAAGGCAGAACACGGATCACCTGAAAGAAAAAAAAATAATACTCGGCAGCATGAGGGGACGCGCACAGTGAAGAGAAAAGAATAGTGGCAAACAGACTACTTCTTTTATTTAATCACAACTTTCTTACAAAGTACAAACTTTACAGCAACAAAGATTACAATAAAGATGAAGAAAGACGACAGTGCGAGGCCCCGAGTCCCTTGTGACTGCCCCAGTTGAGCTCGGGGAACGTGATCCACATGAGATCACCATGGCCAGGAGCCGCCGAAGATTCCCCGAGGAAATGGAGGCGGCCACAAGGAGCACCAACCCCCAATGAAGCCCGCCGTAGCACGCTCCACCGAGGCGGGATCATCACCAACGCCGAAAGCACTCAGGGGAGGTAGGGGAAAACCCTGCCATTCCCTTAGCGGACCTCCGGCATCAGCCCCCCTCCAAGGTCAGTGCTCGAGCTCAGTGAGTTGGAGATCGTGACTAGTGCTCTCTACCTGCGGGAGACACGCCTGCAAAGGCTCCATCACGGTCCCACCTCGCTTCAAGCAAGCCGCAACCCGGAGGAGGGCACACGACGACAACAGGGTGGCTGAACCACCCTCGTTAGTATGAAGAATAAGTTGCACCACGAGGTCAGGGCTGCTTTCATGAAGAGTTTCGGACGTCCGGCTAGTCCATCCAACTTATTCTCGGACTCTCGCTAAGGACGGGATGAGCCAGGGCCTCCTCATTGCTTCTCCCAAATGTGATCAACGGGTATATCCCACTCACTGGGGAGCCCTCCTATTTATGGGCCAAATGAGCGTGTAACGTCTCAGACCCAAATTCATAACTAATATTCGAATCTGATCACATAGAATAAATCCAAAATCTCAACACAATAAAATGCAACCATAATACTCTAAACATCCTCATATTTAAATAGATTTGAAAAGAAATATATAGTCTCAAAAGTCTCCCAATAAAATGAAACAAAATGTCAAACTATATCTCTAGAGCTTTAGTTCTATACTATTTCCAACTGGGCCTCAATTTTTTCCTTGCCACAACTCTTTGCCCAACTCTAGAGTCCTCCTCGTCTAACTGGCTACTCTGTAACACAAGAAAAATAGCAATAGTAAGCCAAATGTCCAACAAGTAATATCAATCAAAACGACACAGGAAATGATAATAACGGTTACAAATATATCATATAGACATAGTGTAACAAGAATTACGAACAACGACATAATATATTCCACAAATCAATATATCCAAAAAAAAATACATTTAATTGTATCTACCATTCAAAGTTACAAGAGAAGCAGATCACTCCAAATAATGATATATCAAAGATTTTAACAGTTTACCAATAATAACAAAAAAAAGACAAGATCCCTTAGAATCCGATCTCACAAGAAATAAAAAGGGATATCATAATCTGAATATCAGCTTGAACGACCTGAAAATCGACTACAATGAAACAATATGGATCCCACTGAATTTGAATATCATAAAATCTGACCCATAGATTCTACCGAATATAACACGTGGATTCAACCGAACCCCAACTCATGAGATATTAACAATGATGAGACATTACAATGAATCTTCTTGGACCATATTTTACCATAGTGAACCAAAGGCCGCGTATTTACCCCCTCCCCGACGACTGGGTAAGTACAACGAGGTTATCCCTCGTATCCAACAACCCTTACAGTCCTCCCAGAGGCTGTACCCGTAGCATGTCGATACCACCTCCAATATCCCCCGCCAATGATATCTCAAATATCATCATCAACGATGGTGACGAGGTTATAAGCATTCATTTTGACTCACTGTTCGAAATATCAAGAATTTGATTATCAACTCAATACTGAGGTTACCACTGTACAAGATAAAAAGAATCTCATTGGATCTTATTCTGCCACCGTGAACCAAAGGCCGAGAATTTACGCCCCAACAGCTGGGTAAGTACAACGAGGTTATCCATGGTATCCAACTAACCCTACAGTCCTCCCAGAGGCTATACTCGTAGCATGCCGATACCATCCGTAATACCCCTCGTCAAATGATATCCCTGATATCATCTCCTACGATGGTCACGCGGCTATAAGCATCCCTCCATGATAAACATACCTCATTATCACCACGATACGAAAATCAATATCGGATAAGTGTAGACCACGCTAAGGTGTCGTAGCCTCACATTCGACTAGATACATTAGGGTTTTCATATGCTTTTCTTTACCTTGACCGTAGGAAAGCAACAATTTAAATACTCACACAATCGAGTATAACGCAAAGAAAGTTTTGCAAATACAACGATAGAATTATCGTTCGGTATTGATAAAGATTATACTCACACCATTCTAAGGTCACATAAATAATGTCTTTATCAAAAGAAAAGAGTAATAGTACCAAGGATATTCGATTGAATGACCGAATATTTTATCAAATCCTTTCTAAACTTAATCGATGTCCCAACCTCACTTTCTAAGGTTGCAAAATATCCTCAATTTTACTTATCATCTCATTGAACTATCCAATTAATTTTCACAAAACCCAATCGAATAGTAATTATCACCAATTTTTCCTAAATCAACTAACTATCTCATACACACACACACACACACACATATATATATATATATATATTTATATTTATTTATTTATTTATTTATATTTATATATGTATACAAATATATTTATATTTATATACCACCTCCATAGTCGTCCCCTCTCTTACTCACACACACCGATAGCCTTCAGCGGACATACCTCACACAGCCAGAAGTCGATTACACACATTGCTTCACACACACCACGGTTATTCTCTCTCTCACCCACACACACCTCACGCTGCCACACACGCCATTTTCATGGCCGTTTTGCAAAACAGAGCTCAGCCCTCTGTTTATGCACATTCCGTCCGAATCTCAACTTTCACTTTCAATTTGCAAAATAAAAAAATTTTATGACATTATTACATAATTTATCATGCCCCAATTTGATTTACAACCCTCAATTTATTAGGTCGTTCGACATCATTGTTGTGTCTCTGTTTTTCCCAATTTCTTCCCTAATAGCCCATTATCACCGAATTCCTCCAAAATTTATCCATATACAACCATTCTTTCATCATCTTGATTTGCAAATAAAAAGAATTGACCTAAAAATTTGAGAAGGAAGGTCACGGGTTTAAATCAATAACTCAAATCAAATTGCCCGAGAAATGTAACGGCGGCGGCTTCGGCAACTCCGGTGGTATTCCTTGGAAATGGCAGCAATAGAAGACCCTTGGTTAGACTTTTCTTGCTCTTCCTCTGTCTGGTTGTCGACCGCAAGCACCCCGAAGAAGAATTAGTTCCAAAGAGGATAAAAGAAAGCAACAATTTTTCTTTTTTAAAGAGGGTGAGGTGAGCGAAACCGATGATGGCAAACCGAGAGGACGAAGGAAATTGGTGCTACCAACCGATCGGCAAAATAGGGAGGTTCGTCGCTGCAATTTCGGGCGGACGTTTCCTCCCTCTTTCCTCTCCTCCTTCTTCGTTGTTTTGCTTCCCCGTTTTCTACTATTGTAATTATTATTATTCTATTATATATATTATAATTATTATTTATTCATTATCAAATAATATATATTATTATAAATATATTTTAATATATATATTTATATATTAATTTATTACTAATTAAAATGGTATTTAAATTAGTTATCTAACTTACCACTATAGTTTAATCTTTTATTATTATTATTATTATTATTATTATTATTTTATATATATATTCGGGTCATCACACATCAAATATTCCCAAGATATTGGACTTACCATTTGGGATACTAAACCTTTTTCGATTCATTATCAACCAACAATATACAATTACCAAGATTACAAAGAAGTATTGTTTAATACTTTTTACCTTCGGTCTTATACTCATTCTTAGTTTATTCGATTTGACAAAACTTGTCCAAAACTATTACCAGTATGGTTCACAGAATGGTGAATTTATTTTAGCTCATTACCAGTTCTTTATCCAAACGGTGTCAACAATATAAGGATGCATTATGAAGAATTACACAAAGAGATGATCTTACCACACAGAATAATCGATTTTACTATTGATTATGAAGTCTCATGGATTGTATCATGGTACTTTACTTGTCATCAGCATTATAAAGATCTACCATTAACTATGTAAGATATTCATCTCTCTATTGTTCGACAATTCATAATCGAATGGTCGGATAAGTTTGATTATGTCATGATTACTTACACTAAGATAGATGCTGATTATAAGAAAAATCACGCCTTAGCCCAAACTATAAAAATAGCCTCAAAAATCCTACCACCTACACCAAACTATTATAATTCAGACCACCCCATTATACCCAATACATTCAAATCAAAACCACAAAGTCCTCATGTTATTGGATCTCTAACTTTATCTATCTTTTCTAAATGATCAACAAAAGCTACCAAGTAAATGGAAGCACAGAAGCCCCAATTATATACAATGATGGTCCAGATGACTTAAATACATCAACAACTCGCAAAACAAGGCCAAGACTTTATAGCCCAATGGGCTGATATATCAGATAATGATCGAGTATCAGAGTCATCCACTCCATCATGATCACGTACAGTTAGTCCATACCCCCTTATATAGCTGGCTACGCTCAAGATCCATTCAATCTCTGAATAGTTACAAGATTCAGTCCATCTCTGAATAAAAAAAAAACGATTCTAACATACGTGTTAATTTACAGGTACAAGTTATTTATCCACAATAATTTGGCAGTATATGTGTTAAGAAAAATAAACCAAAATTCACAAACGATATCTTCGATTTACACAATTTTCAAATCAACAACCAAAGCCAAAATGAGAAGATATATAATTTTGAGACAAATATTCCATGAACAAAAGGACTCTTCCTACATAAGAACTCTTCCTATGGATAGATGAACTCTACAAAAATATTTCATTATCACGTCAAAAGACTATAATACTATGCAGCACTATTCACTATTTGGGACTATGCAACAAAAATATATATATTTATTTGTTACAATTATGACAAAGAACAACAACGTCAAAAATGATGCTCAGGCAACAAAGTCAAAAGGCATTTCTGACATGAAGAGCAGAATTTCAAAGCAATGATTCAAAAGAGCAGAATTTCAAAACGATCACTATGTAAATACTATGCTGATACTATGCAAGTACTATGTAGATACTATGAGATACTATGTAGTATTATTCATTAAATTGACCGAAGATAAATAACAGAAACGTCTTCATCAAAGGACGATTTTTGATTCAATTTGTAGACAACGTTGCCAAGACACGAAAGTGACGCAAAATAGAATTAATTCCTGGCAATTATGATGCTGATTATCAACGGTGCCGATTAGTTCAACAATCAACGACGCAGAGAACTTCAGGAAGTCTATTTAAAGGATTCCTCTAGTCAGTTGAAGGCAGGAGTAAAATTAGAAGTTAGACAGGCGTTAGACGCTTAGAAGAGAAACCTCCAGAGCAAACTCCAATGCCGCTCTGCAAACCTTCTTAGTTTCTTTGTATTTTTCATTTCCTTTCCTTGTACAAATTTTCTTTCTTTGTTTTTACTTTCGAAGTATATAATCAACTTCATCAATCAAAGTCTTGCAGTTTAATTCAGCCATATCTGGTATAATCTCTGTTCTTTTCTGGTTTACATATTGTTTTGTACTTATATTTTTGACATACGATCCTGCATACAGATTTGGTATCAGAGACACGTTGGATTTTTTCTGCATGGTATAAGGCAAATCTGCAACTTTTTCTACATTCGAGTAAGACATGATCACTTGCATGATAGCTTTGGAAACGAAATAGAGTGTTTAAGCCTGTGAACCGATGTGTTTTCCCGTCAAAGTGAAAAAAAGGGCGTTTTTATCGGGGGTGTTCCTGTTTCACTAAGTTTGCAAGAACGATTTTGTATCATCTGTAGAGAAGTTAGTTTTATATATTATTTGTAGAAAATTTTAAAAATGGCTTCGAGACGAAGACGAATATTCAGGGGTAGTATTTCGAATCAGAATATAATAACAAACACTAGAGAATCACTAATCATACCAAATAATGGTTATAATTATTCTGGCATGACTTTGCCCACACAATACATGGAAGAAATTTATCAGATATGAACTTTTAATTTTAAAACTGCTTTTGTAATTAAGGATCATGAACAAACGATTTCTATTAAAAATGAATACGATGAAATTAAATTATTACCATCCTTATCTATTGAAAGGTTTAAAAATTGAGGTTATAATTACATTCATTATGGATTCATTCAAATAACAATTAAACCTTAACTAAATTAGGAATAGATACACCAATTTTATTATGTTTAAGGGATCAAACGTTATTAAAATATAAAGATTCTTTACTAGTAATTATTCAATCTAATTTATGTAACGGACCATTTTATTTTAATTGTGCGCCTAACTTTACAGTTGATCATTATGACTCAACTATACTTAATACGTTAGTTCTTAATGTTCATCTTCCTCGTTTAGCCCAACAGGAAGACCGAAAAGGATTTTTAATTCTTTATCGAATTTAATTTAAATTACTCACGAGTCAAATTAATCTAAAATATCTTATCCATACTCCATCTGGTGAGACAATTATATTACAAGTAGAAGTAGAACATACTGCTACTTTTACTCTCAAATTATTAAAATGGGATGAAATCACTTTACCACAAGATTGGCAAGTGAATCTTCCCCAACCACCTAGACATATAACTAGAAAAAAATTTATAAATATTACTGAAACACCTGAAGGTAATATTATTTTTAACTTTAGTCAATCACAAAATTATTTACCTAGATCATTAAGTTATAATCCGACTAGACCTCCATCAATTATTTCTGATTATGAAACTTCTATAAATGATTAAGAACCTTCTAGACTATCAAAAAATACTAGATACCAATCTACGAATTTTTATGATACAAGAAATATTAATAGTAGAAGCCATATTCATGAACTTATTACACAACCAACCCCACAATCACCAACTCTATGAGAAATACAAATAATTAATGTTATTAGTATTGAAAAAAAAAATTATTCCAAATATAGATATACTTAGAAAAAAATTTATGTTAACTTATTGAAATAGGAACACCCCCGATAAAAACGCCTCTTTTTCACTTGACGGGCAAACAAATCGCCTCACAAGCTTAAACGCTCCCTATCATTTCCAAAGCTATCTTGTAAGTGATCATACCTTACTCAAATGCAGAAAAAGTAATAGATATGTCTTAGACCATGCAAAAAAAATTGAACGTGGCTTTGATACCAAATCTGTATACAGGATCATATTTTAAAGCATAAGTACAAAACAACACGTAAATCAAAAAAGAACAGAGATTATACCGAATAAGGCTGAATTAAATTGTCTGAACTTTGATTGATAAAGTTGATTACATAATTTGTAAGTGGGTACAAAGAAATAAAGTTAGTACAAGGTAAGGAAAATACAAAGAAATAAGAAGATTGCAAAGCGGGTTTGAAGTATGGAGCTCTCGTCTAACTCTTGTCTAACTTCTGCCTTCAACTGAGGGAAGAAAGGCTTTAAATGGACTTCATGGAATAATCTGCATCGTTGATTGTTGAAATAATTGAATTCAATCTGAACCGTTGAAAATCAGTATTATGATTCTCAGGAATCCATTCTGTTTAGTGCCCCTTCAATGTCCTGACGCCTTTATCGGTAAATTGAATTAGAAATCATCATTTGATGAAGATGTTTCTGTTATTTATCTTCGGTCAATTTGATGAATAGTACTGTATAGTATTTACATAATGTCTGCATAGTAGTTGCATAGTGACCGTTTTGAAATTCTGCTCTTCATGCATAATTGCTTTTGAATTCTGTGTGTCACATGTCAGAAAGTCTTTTTGACTTTGTTTCGTGAGGAACAAATTATTATTATTTTTTAACAACAAAAAATACTAGTAAAAGGAAAAATATTTATACGGGAGGCACAGAACATAGGTGAACCCCATGGGCTGAAGAGATGATGGGGGCCAAGACATTGGGCCGGTTAGTGGGTTAAAATATTATATCGATAAAGATATTGGACAGTAGTGAAAATAAGCCAATGTCCATTGCTGATACATAATCCAGTAAGGATTGGATTTGATTCATGAATAATAGGATTTTGGACTGGTTTGTTAAGAACTTGAATCCAAAATGATAATTTTAAAATTCATATAATAATGTTTGGGTGTGGTGTAATTTTCATGAGAGCAATAGTTGGAGGATAAGTAAAATGTGTTTGCCATTTATATATATGAACACCATGGCTACTCAAATCTGCAGCGATCCAGATTGAAGAAGGAATTTGAGTGTCCATGGCAGTACCATCTGTTAACTTCATAACCAAAATACTTGGATATTTTTGAAAATGATCAAATAAAAAATATACTTCATGTGAAGGTAGAAGAACATAAACATCCTGTCGGGGAATTCATGGTCCGTCTGTCAACTCTGTCTGAAAGTGATAATAGTCCTTTCATGTTTGGGTAGTATCAGAAAAACCACTAATCCCATTTGTACTAAAATAGAGTAACATTTCATCATGAAGATATTTGCCAATATCAATGCCATGTTAAAAAATAAGACCGTGTCCATAATCTGTATAAGGATCTTCTTGAAATAATGTTTGTACGTTTCAGAGATTGGTACCATATGCCAAGTATTAAGTACGGGTTTGACAATATAAAAACATTTCGGGTAGGCAATTGCTGTTGGTGTGCAAAGTAGTAGTCCATTGTTACAAGATAAAACACGATACCAATGTTCATACATAGAACTGAGAGAATCAAGCGGTAATGGCATTTCTCCTGTAGGAATAAAATTTCATTTTCGACTATGTTTTGCTTGCAGAAGATAGGCTCATCGTCTTTAATTTCGGCATGATAAGAATGATACTTAAGAAAATATGATTCAGAGAGTAACAATAGACAAGTTTTTGAAAGATAAGAGAATTTGACTAAGGTTTTAATAGAAAATCAGGAAAAGATTTCATAAAATTGTTCATCATTGAAGACTGGTATCGGAGGTTGTTTAGTTTTTTGTTCTGTGATTTTTCTTTTTCCTTATCATGATGTCCGAGTAGAAATTCTCTGGTCATAAAATCTTGTATAGAATTAGAAAAGCCTTTAATAAATTTTATGTCTCAAAAACAGATAAAATAGCTTTTCAACGTGTAAAATTTTTTTTAGAAATAAGCTTTTTAACATCTTTTTGTAAAATATCTTTAGCAGCTTTATAATCAATTTTTAAAAGGAATTTATTGTTATACAAATCATCTTGAAATTAGCTTATGAAAAAGAATTTACCGAAACCCAAAATCCTACGAAAGCTAGACCTATCCAAATGAATCAATAATTATTAGAATACTGTAAAAAAAGAAATCGAAGATCTATTTGATAAAAAATTAATTAGAACATCAAAATCACATTGGAGTTATTATGCTTTTTTTGTCATGAAAAATGCGGAGATTAAATGAGGTGTCTCTCGATTAGTCATTAATTATAAACAACTTAATAAAGCTCTCAAAAGGATTAGATATCCAATACCTAATAAAAGAGATTTAATTAATCGATTATATAAAGTCAATATTTTTTCTAAATTTGATAGAAAATCAGGATTTTGACAGATCGAAATAAATAAAAAAGATAGATACAAAACAGCATTTTCTATCCCTTTTAGACATTACGAATGGAACGTTATACTTTTTGATTTAAAAAAAACTCCATCTGAATTTCAAAATATTAAGAATCACATATTTAATCCCTATACTCAATTTATTATAATTTATATTGATAATATTTTAATTTTTTCTAACACAATTGATCAACATTTTAAAGATTTATATCAATTTTTAAATATTATTAAATATAATGGACTAGTCGTTTCTTCTCCTAAAATTAAATTATTTCAGACTAAAATAAGATTTTTAGGATTTTAATATTTATCAACATACGATAACTCATATTTAAAGATAAATTAAATTTGCTAATAAATTTTCAGATGAAATAAAAGATAAAACTCAATTATAAAAATTTTTAGGATGCTTAAACTATATTTCTGATTTTTTCTAAAAACTCAAACAAATTTGTGGACCATTATTTAAAAGTTTAAAAAAAATCTCCCACATGGACAAATGAACATACTCAAATTATTAAAACATTAAAACAGTAAGTTCACCATTTACTATGTCTAGGCATACCTCATCTTCATGCATCTTTAATTGTTAAAACATATACTTCTGATATAGACAATGGTGCCATCTTTAGACTAAAATTAGACTCACATACACACACAAATTGTTCAATTTTATTATAGTTTAGATGGATCATTTTTTAAACCAAAAGGAATGACGTTCCATTCATAATGTCTAAAAGGGACAGTAAATGGCGTTATACCCCTGCACATTTATTTTAGTTTCGTAGTCATTTTCAATATGTTCTTCAAATGAGACTTAAAACTAAATTTTCTACAGATAATGCAAAACCTACTTGCAAATTTAGTTTTAAAATCATATTAACAAACCTAAGATGTCCAACACTTCAAGTTTTAAATTAAAATTAAATACATAATAAATAAATACTAATGAAAGAATTACTTCCACATAGAAAATCATTAATGGACAATAGATTATATCTGTTCATCTTGTATTAATTAGTTAAAAAATAATTAAACATAATTTAATTCTTCAAGCCTCTCCGTTTAAAATTGGTGAGAATTGTGATAATAGTAGTGATACACAATTAAAAGATATTTAAAAAGTTTATGAATAAAATAATTATCACTCTCAAATATTACATATAATTTCTAAACAAGTGGATTGAATTAAACATATTATTCAAAATAAATCTATTAATAATAATTATCAATTTCTCTATTCAATTACACCATTACAAAAATCACCTCTACCCACAATAGGAACATGAGAATTCCGTCCAACCCGTATAGAATTTTTGTTAGAAAAATTAACATATAAAATTAATAATTTACCATCTTCCTCTTCATCTACATCTAAACTAGTTTCTACAATTCAAATAATAGATCAAATATCCGATCTACTATATGAAATTGATACTAAAATTCAACCTATACAAATCTCCCAAATAAAAAATTATTATCCCAGACTAATACCATCAGATATCCAATATAAAGAAGGAAATTAATATTCTGCAAAAAACCTATGATCCAAGTGCTATACATGAATGGAATATTAAAGGTAAATCTGAATATAAAATTACATGTATGTTTCATGAAATTGGAATGTTATCCGTCGATTATCGTGCTGTCAATAATATGTCAGAACACCTAACTACAAAATATATTTTAATTGGTTTCATCGGTACTCTTAGATTTTGGTAGGATAATGCATTAACTCTCCAAGATAAAAACATATAATGAATCATGTAGAAAATATTCAACAAGAAGGTCCAAATGGAGAAATTCAATTTATTCAAAGAGAAAACTCTTTAGAAATCCTTATCGTCACTTTTAATCAAGCATTTTTAGGCAATCCTAAAGATGAATTAATTAGTTCTAAAATCATATTAACAAATCTTAGATGTCCAACACTTCAAGATTTTAGATGGTATAAAGATATTTTTACCACTTATATTTTTTTATAGAAGAGACTGTAATGAACCTTTCTGGAAAGAAAAATTTGTTCCTGGACTTCAAACTATTTTTGTTAAACGCATTCTTACTAAACTCACCGACTTCGATGGGGGAAGAATTCAATGGTCTAATATTAGTTATGGTCAATTATTTACATTTATTAAAAAAAGGATTATAAATACGTCAAAATTATAAAAAACATAATAAACTTGCTAAAGATAGTAAACAATTTAAATCTCAACTTGGCTCATGTTGTTAAGTTCTAATTCCGTTGATAAATTAGACTTATTTTCTATTTTTTATTTTACTTTATATTGTTTAGACTTATGTTTAGGTTCTTTACATTTAACAATTTTCAACATCTATCTATAGAAATGCTTTATTTCATTTTCAAAGCTATCATGCAAGTTATCATACCTTACTCAAATGCAGAAAAGGTAGCAGATATGCCTTATACCATGCAAAAAAAAGCAAACGTGTCTTTGATACCAAATTTGTATGTAAAATCGTATTTCAAAAGCATAAGTACAAAATAATACATAAACTAGAGAAGAAAGAAATTATATCAGATAAGGCTGAATTAAACTGTTAGACTTTAATTGATAAAATTGATTACATACTTTAGAAGTGGTTACAAAGAAAGAAAAACGGTACAAGGAAAGGAAATAAAAATTACAAAGGAAAATGTTGCAAAACGAGCTTTGATTTTTTCTCTAAGCTCTCGGCTAACTCCTCTCTAACTTCTAATTTTACTCTTGCCTTCAACTGACTAGAGGAATCCTTTAAATAGACTTTTGGAAGTTCTCTGCATTGTTGATTGTTAAACTAATCGGCACCATTGATAATCAGCATCATGATTGTCAGGAATCAATTCTGTTTTGCGTCACTTTCGTGTCCTGGCGACGTTGTCTTCAAATTGAATCAGAGATCGTCCTTTGACGAAAATGTTTTTGTTATTTGTCTTCGATCAATTTGATAAATAGTATTGCATAGTATCTTATAGTGTCTGCATAGTACTTGTATAGTGTCAGCATAGTATCAGCATAATGATTATAAGAAAAACCACGCCTTAGCCCAAACTATAAAAATAGCCTCAAAAATCCTGCCACCTACATCAAACTATTATATTACAGACAAAAAAATAAACTAAAATTTACAAGCGGTATCTTCGATTTATACCATTTTAAAATCAAATGGTAGGATATTCCTCTCTCTATTGTTTAATAATTCAGAATCAAATGGTGGGATAAGTTTGATTACGTCATGATTACTTACACTCAAATGGATGCTGATTATAAGAAAAATCACGCCTTAACCCAAACTATAAAAATAGTCTAAAAAATCCTACCACCTACACCAAACTATTATATTCCAGACCACCCCATTATACCCGGTACTTCCAAATTGAAACCACGAAGTCCTCATGTTATTAGATCTCCAAGTTTATATGTCTCCTCCAAACGATCAACAAAAGCTACCAAACAAATGGAAACCCAGAAAGCCCAATTAGATACAATGATAGTCCAGATGGCTCAAATGCATCAACAACGCAAAGCAAGCCTAATATTTTAAAGCCCAATGGGCTGATATATCAGATGATGATCCAGCATCAGAGTCAGCCACTCCATCACAATCATGTACAGTTAGTCCACAGCCCCCTTATACAGCTGGCTACGCTCAAGATCCATTCAATCTCTGAATAGATACAAGATTCTGTCCATTTTTGAATAAAAAAAAAACCCATTATAACATACGTGTTAATTTACAGGTACAAGTTATTTATTCACAATAATTTGGCAGTATATGTGTCAAGAAAAATAAACCAAAATTTACAAACGGTATCTTCGATTTACAGAGTTAATATTATGAATTTTATATAATTACATTGTTATTGAATTATATTATTTATCAATATCATTGATAGTTATTGTATTATTGATAATTGAAGATAATTATCGATTTCTGCATATCATATATTGTCTTGGAGTTTGTTTTGATAAATGAGTTGCTTGGATAGTTTAATTTTTATTATTATTGACTTCTGTCAAAGTTATAAAGTTATTTATAGGGCTTTTGGATCACTTTATTACTTCTCTCTTCCAAATTATCAAGTTAGAGATGGGTGGCTCTAGAGATAGAGAAAAATATGTATTTTAGTGTCTTTTGAAACCTCATTGGAGTTGTCTTTTCTTTTTTTATTTTTATATAGTAGATATATATTCTGTGCTCTTATTTTAATTTGATAATTTTGGGGCAATATTTTTCCACAAGATTTTTAAATGTATGAGATTTTAGCTTTGATAATCTTATTTTATTATTTATACTCTCGGATGGATATTATTTTGATATTTGTGAATTTTTACATGCTTAAATTCGGGTGGCTATTATAGCTTTGTTTTGGGTTGCCACACATAACATTAAGATTGAACGTCAGAAACTTTGACATTAAATATGTAGTCATATGAATTAGAAGATTTGTGCTCTTTCTTTTCTTTTGTCATCTTCTATTTCGTACTATCTTTTTCATCCCCATCTGAAATCTCTAAGAAAGCGACTATGATTCGTGAACCCAAGTAGAAGCAAAAATGAGAGTGTTGTGTGTTATTTTTATCAAGCCGATATACAAACTAAAACCAAGCATAAAAGGATGCCCAAAATTTATACTAAGAAACCCTTAAAACCTTATTAAAAAGGAAAATCTAATACTTTTAGTGTTGCTATAACCTTGATTAAGAAACTTTAAAATAAAGAAGTTTCAACTACTAATATTCAAAGCGACCATGGACTGGAATTTGTTAACATTGATTTTGAGGTCAATTTTAGCAATAAAGAAATACATTGATAATTTCTACAAGTATAACTTCTCAACAAATTAGTTTATGGAAAGAAATAGTAAAACTCTTCAAGAATTGGATAGAATTATGGTACTCATTAAGAATGTGCCACAGATTTTTGAGGTTAAATTGTGAACAATGTTTCTCGAACAATTAATCAGTGTATACCTTAGTCCAAAAGGGATAAAGTTTATTTGAAGTTCGGAAAGAAAATAATACCAGAATGAAGTACTTTAGTATTTTCAATGCTACGAGTCTTAAGGATTGTGAAAATTTTGGCAATTTTGATTCTAAGAGTGATGATGACATCTTCCTAGGCTAATCTCAAAATAGTCGACTATATAGGGTATAAAATCATTAGATTATTAGAGTAATAGATCCTATTGTTG